>OX243818.1:25531054-25713554 GCA_945859605.1 Lumbricus rubellus
AAAAGCATATGGTAATACCACTTCTATCAGGTGATATCAAGTTCTCTATCGCTCAAAAAGAGACATTACCACCGCAATTCATGGTATTACCACTTCTACCACACGATCTCGAGTTCTCTGCCGCAAGAGGTATTACCACCGGAATTCATGGTAATACCACTTCAGCCAGAATACCCTGGCGTTCAGCAACTTCTACCAGAATATCTCGACTTCCCTGCGATAGGCCATCTTTCGCAGTTCGTAGGAGGTCTCGATCTCACCCTCCTTCTTCAAGACAAGGCAGAAGGACCGAAAGGCCGACTGGCCTCTGGTGCACAGGATCTCGATGAGCTTCCTCATGCGATCTGCATGCGGCTGCTTCATCACCTCGAAGCTGAGCGTCTTCGTGAAGATGGCTTCCTTGACGAGACCTCGAAGGACGCTGTTCAGGTGGAGGCAGTCGGTCAGCTTCTCCTGGAAGGTCCACAGAGCCTCCCGCTCTAACGGCGTCACCTCTGAAACAACGCAATAATGGAGGGCAAATTGTATGACCTCGTGCAATGTAGGCCTAATGTAAAGCTACAATTACTAGCGTAACGTAAAGCATTAGAGCAATGTATTGTTTAGATCTGTGCTGAGCCAGAGTAAGCACGGACACTAGATTGACAAGATGACACACACACGCGCGCGCGCGGGCACGCACGCACAAACACACACAAACACACACACACACACACACACACACACACACACACAAGAAAAACAGACAAGATAAACGTGACAAAGAAAAGAGTTGAGCGCGACATACAAACACGTACACACACGGATAAACACAAGAGCACATAACAGCAGACAAAGAGACGGCACACCTATGTATGTACCATTGCACATGTGCATGTGTATTGCAGTTGTATTAAACTTTTTGTAATAAGACGAAGGCCAGTGAGACTGAGAGATACACGTAGACGTAAGCACGCAGACAGGCAGACGGATAGACAGACATACCTAGATTATATATTGCGTTCATGCAGATTATCGTGCGCCTCATAATAATAAACGTCAGACGCTGTATCAATCCTGGCTGCTGAGAATATCATCCAGCAGCGTCGACCTGGCAATACAGGTGTCCTTTGCTTAACACTACTACAGGTGCAATCGGCACAACTGCTCAGGTGCGGCAACAATTAGAGAAAAAGAGCCGAGGTCTTTGATTGGCACCGACTGCGTGCATACAGGTGTTTGGTCCACTGCAGGCATCAGATCAATAAGTCCCAATCCTATACAGCGGCAGACAGACTCAGCCAGGAAATATCTATAAGTTACAACTGGACTGCATCGAGTTTAAAATATTGTAGCATATTGTATTGTAGTGTAATGTAACTTGGGCATCAAAAATATCGCTGAACTGTAGTGTATTGTTCTCTAAATGATGGCATCATTACATTGTAGTTTAATGTATTGCAATGTATTGTTTCACGTTTATTTATTTTAGCGACAACAGCATACATGTATAGCACTTGCGCCTGCACACAGCGACAAGTGCACACAGCCATTTACACTATAACCAAGAGTGACTCTGGAATGAGGAAGACCTTCCATAATATTATACCCGTCAAACTCAGCAACTGCAGGAAAATTTCTTGCCTGTTG
The DNA here is from genome assembly GCA_945859605.1 of Lumbricus rubellus. Classification (NCBI taxonomy): domain Eukaryota; kingdom Metazoa; phylum Annelida; class Clitellata; order Crassiclitellata; family Lumbricidae; genus Lumbricus; species Lumbricus rubellus. The sequence continues at coordinate 25,532,684 of OX243818.1, forward strand.
CTGTTTAATGCGATGTACATGTAATTCGAACGATGGACAGTTTTCGAGTGATTGTGGCAGCTTAGGGTGACCTTTAGAGCAACGCCAGAAAATCGTGATTACTGGGGCTGGATAGTGGATACCCAAGAGCACACTATTTTTGAGGACCAGGCCAGAAATTTTGTGGCCGCGCATTGTCTACCTAAAATACAATAGCGAATCCTGCAATCCAGCCTGATTTCAGCGACACACGTGTGTCATAACAAAGATATTATTGTCACCCTCCTCCTTTACACAGGCCTGGAACTGGCACTGGCCAGAGTTCAACCAGTGGCGGAGTTCGCAGAAAATTTTCAAGCAGCTTCCCCTATTTTATGGACGAACCAGCCTCACTCCACCTGATCCCATACCCTTTCCGTCCCTTCCCTATGGATCCCCTCCCTTGGATCCCCTCCCTATGGATCACTCCCTATGGATCCCCTCCCTAGGATCCCCTCCTTTGGATCCCCTCCCTTGGATCCCCTCCCTTGGATCTCCTCCCTTGGATCCCCTCCCTTGGATCCTCCTCCCTGTGGATACCCTCTCTCCATCCGTCTCCATATCCCACTGAGAACGTGACTCCCGATGGTGATCATCGGACGCTGTAATTAAATTCCTGAGCGCGGCTCTTCCACTAATTAACTTTGATCTACCGTAGCCTTTGATCTCGCCGCTCATCAGTCGGGTGATGGGGAGGGGGGGTCGTATACGCGACGGGTGGACGAGGTCGCTGGCTCAACGGTCAGCTGACATGACCAGTAATATGGGTAACCCCCCCCTACACACCCCACATCCCACCCGACATGCTATCGATGAAAGAAAAGATGTAGTGCTGTCACTATCACGTTTATTATAGGACTAGTTAATCAAATCATGTCGGACTAATCTAATCTGATCTAATAATCCAGTGACTCCTATCTAAAGGACCGGACACCATAGTGCACAAAATTATGTCAGCGGATAGTCGCTTCATCTAAGATTGTTGTAGGCTACACAATATGACCCGTTCAAGAACCCATGTAGGGGTGAGAAGAAATCTGACGGGTGGAGTTAGTTGAAGAAAGCAAGATGTCACGATACAAACTGTAAGGAGGATGAACACTGAGAAACAGGCCTACTCCGCGATCCGCACCTCTGACCCTCTGAAAACAGGACACGAAACCATGGGCGGAGCTTGGTTTCTTTTCTTTGGGGAGAGGGTTTAAAACCTTGGCTTTGGCTGGGGCGGAGACTTAGTCCATATCGAGCGGCGCCGAAAATTTTTTTTGTTTCTCTGCCCGAAAAAGTTGATGACCTATTTTTAAGTCATCCGCTCGAAATCTCATAAAAACCACCATACTATCTCCTTAGCCATAAAGTTGATAACCTTGTTTAGTCGTCATAAAAACCAATATAGACCTATTTTCGAGTCCGGGCCTTCTTGGGGGGGGGGGTTGAAGCTAGGGGAGCTAACCCGGAAAACGATTTCCATTTTATTGGTGAAAAACTATGGGCCTTCTTGGGTTGGGGTTTAGCCCCCCTAGTCTCTGGTAAACTCCGCCCAACTTTTTCTGACTACCCTCTAGACAACTGCTCTGACTTGACGTAGCGTTCGCGAATAAGTCATTGTGCATTGTGCTTGACTATCGATTGGCGCTTTAGAAGTTTGGAGATTACGATTACGTTCTAATTACTTTTGCATGCACCGGCTTGATTATTATAGAGATTCGTTTTTCCACATCATGGAACCAACCTGAGTGAGACGAGTCCAACCGGAAATAAACTGGTTAATTGACGGAAGTGACAACCTAGCAAAACACAATTATCAATGTCCGTCTCTGTCTGACTATCTGTCTGTCTGTCTCTGTTGCTCTCTGTCTCTGTCTGCCTGTTTCTCTGTCTCTGTCTCTCTGTTTCTCTCTCTCTCTCTCTGTTTCTCTGTCTCTTACTGCATATATCAGTCTGTTTCTGCAGTCTCACTCATTATCTATGTTTTTCTGTATTTCTCTATGCACGCGATATGTAGGCCTGTATCTGTTTCTGTCTTTCTATCTCAGCCTGTCTCTCTCTATCTCTGGGTGTGTCTCTCCCTCTCACTCTGTTTCTCTCTCTGTCTCTCTGTTTCTCTGTCTGTCTGTTTCTCCCCGTCTGTCTCTGTCTGTCTGTCTCTCTCTGTCTCTCTCTGTTTATGCCTGTTTATCTGTCCCTCTCTCTGGCCGCGATCACTTCTGTTTGTCCGGTCGTGGAAAAATTAATTTGTCACTGCTGATATTATACGTCTGCATGTAGTCATCTTGCAATTCTGGTCAACCGCTGACAGCCACAGGTGAAGCAAGAATTAATTTGATTGCTTGTAAGTATATACCTGGCTCAACTACCTGCAGTGCATTATAATTATAGAAATGACCGACATATAACCGATATCCAAGGACTCACAATCAAATTACACGCCATCCTTATGGGTTAAGGAATAGCAGGCTACTCAGGGTGAGAATTGCCGAGGGTTAGGTCTGGCATAGAAACTAGCCAACCACCTTGCCTGTTGTGGACCATATTGATGTAGCTCTAGTGGAGCCTGGTTCCTAACGCAGGTTATATTTACGGTGCGAAGAAAGAAACTTTTGTGAGTTATACATTTTCACACCAACAAGCGTGGATTTCAGCTTTTAAAATATTTCCACATAGGGCAGAGACGGCTTAAAAAATAATCACTCATTGATCCAACTCACCTGTGTCATCGATCGCTATGTCCTTAGGCGTCCTTACCTGTTTAATGAGTCTACCTGCTTACCTGAATTAACCTACCTGGCCTACCTAACGTGGTCTTGCATACGTGGCATCCGTACTAAGGTCAATCTTAAATCAATTGAGCAATTTAGGGCATTTTAGGCGTCTTCCTAACGCAAAACTAATCGGCAATCGATTCTGCACACGTGCATAATTATGTACTAATTGTCTCCTTACATACGTTGAGTGCATACCTGTATTATTGGCATATCTCTCTTACCTGTTCGTTCCTATAATGTATTAGAATTGAAGAAGGCTAGAATTGTAATTGAAGCTTATTTATAATGCCGAAAGCCTATCGATCGTCATAAGCAGGATTATTATATAAGCGCAAGTGCAGACCTGTATTAAATGACGTTTCTTACATGTTCCGTTAAGCCGTACTGCCATAGCTATAGCTATAGAATCGCGGTAAAAACAACAACAAAAGAGGCGATATTCCCCGTCCAAAACAATATACCATCACAATCACACACAGGTAAGTGCGTACATGTATACTACCTGTATTAGAAGATAAAGATATGTCTTACCCGTTCCTTCACGCCGAATTGCTCGCGCTATTCTATAGAATCGCCGTAACAACAACAGAAGAAGCGGACATTCCCCGTCCAAAACAATACCGTCGCAATCACACACAGGTAAGTGCATATACTACCTGTATTCGAAGACAAAGGTATATCTTACCTGTCCGCTCTCGCAGAATCGCCTTAACGTACTCGGAATCGAAGGGACAATAGTCGAAGGCATCACTCCCGTCATTGTCTTGGGCGATCGGGTCTGCTCCCTGCTCGACGAGGAATCGAATCAACGGTATGTGGGTCTTGGCGCACGCCTGGCACGCAAGCATCAACGGCGTGATGCCGCCTTTGTCACGCAGGTTGATCTCCGCACCTTTCTGCATCAGCACCCGGGCGCAGTGCAGGCTGGGGTTCGTGCCAGTGAAGCAGTAGTGAAGGGCATTTCGACCGTCGTTATCACACAGGTCGACCCTGGCGAGGGCGCGGCGGACAAGGCACGCGACGGTGGGGCAGCGCCCGTTCTCGCAGGCATACATCAACGGCGTCTTCCCGTTGGAGTCCCTAAGGTCCACGCTGCAACGGAGCGGAACAAGAGTGTCCAGTATCGCGACGCAGTCATGCATAGCGCAGTAGTGGACCTCGTTCCTTCCGTTACGGTCCACCATCGCCATCAGGTCGTGGACGAACTTGGACCGGGCGATCTCCGCCGCCGCAGCGTGGTTCCCCGTCACTGCGGCCACCATGAGCAGCGAGAGTCCGTTGGCGTCGCTCTCGATACGGTCCGTCCGCTGAAGCAGGTAGGTCGTCGCCGCGAGGCTGCTCGACTCGACGGCGTAGAAGAGAGCGCTACGCCGCCGCTGATCGACCTGGTTAACATCGACGCACAGCACCTCAACGAGATACCTAATAAGGTCCATCTGCCTGGCATCGGCTGATAACTTACAGGCGCTCATGAGCAGCGTACACCCGGTCAGGTCCTGGTCTGCGTCCCGTCGATAGTGGCTACCGTAACGCGTTAACATATCAATGTCTCCCTGCTCGACGAAATGGTGAAGGGCCGTGCGCCCCTTAGCGTCCCTGCTGCAGACGGCCTCACCGAGGTCGGCCGCTCGGTCGAGGACGAGCCCGACGATGCCGTCGAGGCCGAGTCCAAGGCAGACGGACACGGCGTTTAGACCGTTCGCGTTGGTACACAACTTCAGTCCGCTGTCGAGAAGGGCGGAAACGACCTGAGGCCTGCGAGACCTGACGGCGTAGAAGAGCGCATTCTCGCCCTTGCTGTCCACCCCGTGAATGTCAAGGCCGATGGTGTGCGCATGCGCGAGCAGGTGCTCCGTCATGGCGACGTTTCCGGCGCGAGCCGCCTGCATAAGGTTCGTCTTCAGCTTCTTGTCGGCGCGACATTTCATTCCGGTGGCCAGCAGGTATTTTAGAACCTCCGTGCATCCGCTTTCGATTCTGAAATGGAAAGTGAAAGCTAGAATCGAAAGTGAAACTGAACTCGTTTGTACAACTCTTAAAAGTAATGTCTGCCAATACTAGAAAATAAAGAGACATCAGTAAAGCTGTCAGTTATTCATCCACAGTGTAGCTGATAACAGGCCTAATGAAAGTGAAAACGAAAGTTGACGAGAAAGCGAAACTGAAAGTGACATAAAGAGTGAAATTGAAAGTAAAAGAAAGAGTGAAACTGAAAATTACTCTAGGAAAATAAATCATAGCACTCTGACAACATTTTATTAGAATTAATTGACTAAAAAACATCTAATTCTGAAAAATCTAATCTAACATTTGTAAAGCGCGTCTCACAGCAGAGCTATAAATATTCAGAAGCACTCTCAGCGTGACAAGCCCGTGAAAAGGTCTTCAAGCAGCGAAAAGATGCAGGTGAATTCCCCACCAGAATCCTGCTGCAAATTCCAGAGGATGTCTTTCCACATTGAGATACACACAATAGCAAAAACCCGAATTAGATTATAATTTTATTGTTTCATATAAGATATGATTTGGATATATAAAATTAGGCTTGGCCATGCAGATAAGAACAAGATTAGACCAAGATTAGAACAAGATTAGACCAAGATCAGACCAAGATCAGACCAGATCAGATTAGGTCATAAAATTATCAGATAAAATACAATTTATAATGCGCCATACTTGATTAGATTAGCATATATAAAACACTTTTGGCAAGATCAGTCCAAGATTTGATTAAAATAGGGTCATAGTATCTATCTATCTACCCATAGAAGAGGACGTTTCTTCCTTCGTTATCCGTCTGCTCCAGCTTCAATCCCAACGTCTCTGCATTCGTCGTCAGATACTTCACCATCTCCAGATGACCATTCAGCGCTGCTTGCATGAAGACAGTTCGGTTGCCATGGTCACTCTCGACGCTGCATCCGGCTTCAACAAGACGTCGGAAGATGTCAGGGTTTCCCACGGATGACGCGTAGAACAACACGTTGCTGCCTCGCTTGTCGCGCACCTGTGATGAGAGGGAAGGTAAGACAAGGTTAAGTGAGGTAAGACAAGGTAAAGCAAAGTAAGGTAAGACAAACAAGGTAAAGAAAGATAGGGAAATTAAAGTAAGGTATAATAAGGTAAGGTAAAGGAAGATAAGCTAAGAAATGAAGGTAAGACAAGGCAAGGTAGGATAAACAAGGTAAAGTAAGATAGGGTATATAAAAAGATATAAGAAAAGGTAAATAAGATAAGGCAAGACAGCATAGAGTAAAGAAAGGTAAATATGAGAAGATAAAGAATGACAAGGTAAGAAAAGGTAAGTAAGGTAATAGAATATGGGGTAAGTTTAGAAAATGTAAGGTAATATACGGTAAGCAATTCAAGTAGATATAATTTAATAGTAATCAAGAACTATTAGCCTATAATATAAATCAAGTAAACTGTTGCTATAAGAGGCAGGCTTTTAATGATCGAAATCGCAAACTGCAAATATCTAAAGCTACAAGTGCAGGCGGGGCACTACATCATTCAAGAACGCTGTAAATATCTACGGTTACTCTCATAATATTATACTATACATGTACATTGTACATGTAGGACATTGTAGGACCAATATAGGTACATGTATGTGTCTTACCTGTACATCAAGACCGAGTTTCGCTGCGTTGCTGACCAGGTAGTCGACGAAGTCCAATCGGTTTCGGTTGACTGCTTCCATGAGAACCGTTGACCCATTGACCGTTGTACAGATGGTTGACCCACGCTTCAACAGGAACTTGAATCCGTCCATCTGGCCTCCTGATATAGCGCCACACAACGTAACGTATTTAATGTAAGTTGATGCAACATTGTAACGTAAGCTTATTCTAATACCATTGTATGTTGTGTATACAGACTATACACTGTATACAGTGTGTACACTGTACAATGATAAGCACATTTTAGCATTCAACGTGTACTAAGTGTACAGTACGAAGTAGGCCTATAATTTGCAATAAAGATCTGGTGTCAGGGCCGGGATTAAGCAATGTGGGGGCCCTGTTCGGGAAGGGAAATTTTGCGGATATTAGGTTTTTTTTAGTCATCTCGCGAAATTTTCGGGAAAATCATACCGTTTCATCCGCCCACAAAGTTGATGACCTTTTTTTTAGTCGTCTGGCGAAATTTTCGGGAAAATCATTTTAAAAAAATTTCGCGCATTTTGTGGGGACCCCCTAAAGTGTGGGCCCCTGTTCGGCCGAACATGTTGAACATGCCTTAATCCGCCCCTGTCTGGTGTTTTGCATTCTACAGTTAATAACAGCATGAAATAGGCTAGGCCTGTGTAATTTTCAATGTGGATTTTGTTGCAATAAATACATGTATGTAATGTGCGGTATATGCAGCATTTAGTAATTAGTGAGCAATATATTGTATGTAAAGGAGAAGGCCGCAGCTGCAGCCGAAAAAAGAGTGGCGACATTGGGACAGCCGAACCTGCCTAGGGGCAGAGAACCAGAAGAAGAATATTGTATGTAATATGCATGCTGATCAACAAAAGTTTATTAGCATGTCATAATTACGTCAATTGGCTGAAGGTAGAATGTGTAGTTGCACATACTGATGTATCATGCAGGGCTAACGTATTGTATAATTGTATGCTTTGTAAAGTAAGCTTATGCGAAATGTTGCATAGATCTATACTTGTAATGTTATAACTATGCATATTTAGGACCTATTATGCATGTAGACTAACAAGAATGCGTCAGTCTCACGTGATGAGCCAAAGTTTCAAGTCATATGGGCGCTGAGGTGTGGTACCCATAATTTAATGCAATTTAATATACATGTAGGCCTATAGCAGTGGTTCCCAACCTTTTTTGACTCTAGGGCCACTTTTTCTAAGTTTAAGAACACGAGGGCCACTTTTTCTTAGTTAAAGGACATTAGGGCATTTAGGGGGCCACAATGTTAAAATTTAATTAACTAAAAGCATATAAAAATTGTTATAATTAATTCAAAGTAGAATGTTTGTTGTTTATGGACTTCAAAATAAAATAATTTGTAATAGAAAATGATTATTATGTTCTATCCTGTCCAGATTGTCAATTTTTTCAAATATGTTTGTTAATTCTTTCATATATTTTTGTCAATTCTTTGAGAGATGAGTGCCATTGTTGAGGCCTGGCGGGCCATTTTGTGAGGCCTCGCGGGCCACTTTTGGCCCGCGGGCCACGGGTTGGGAACCGCTGGCCTATAGTGTAGGCATATTTTAAAAGCAATGCTATGCAGTTCAATTGTATATATGCGAAATGTTGCATAGATCTAGACTTGTGATGTTATAATTATTTCTTTGGTCGTGGTTGGGCTGGAAGCGCCTCTGAGTAGTTTCTTGAATGGGCGCTATGTAAATGCTCTGAATGAATGAATGAATGAATGAATGAATGAATGAATGAATGAATGAATGAATATGCACTCATTAAATCAATGCTGCATGTCTGTAGGCCTACATATCAACAAATACGAAACCATTTGCTACAGTAGCCTACACCAAATAGCATGCATCGCATGGGCCACTTGGGCCTACATTAAGCACAGCAGGTATTGTCTGTTGTTGACTTGTTGTTTAACGAAACTCTGACTACTACGTGTATATGAGAAATTACACAATGACAGCTACTTACTGCTATTAGTTTCCACACCGCTTTGATACTTTTGTCAAGAGCAGCATAGCCTATATAATCACTCGCAATTGCTCATTGTAAGACATATTTTCACACTCGTTCATTCGCTCTTAGATAACAACAATCTGTCCAAACAATCTTTGCCCCGAGACACCGGTAGTTACGTCACACGCCCTTCTTTCCTCCCTTCGACTTCTCAACCAATCAGAGCCATCGTCTTTTTTACTGAGGTTCTAGTCCGAGGTTTGGACTTCTATAGTTGATAGCAAGTAAACACGAAACTTCTCTATGCATAAGGTGAGGCCAAAATTTAATACGGTAGCAATCGGTATCGTAAACTTGAGATGACTTCGCCACTGGTTGCGCTCTCCCAGTGCCAGTCCAAAGTCTGGATAAAAGAGGAGGGCGACACTAATCATCATTGAAATGACAGTTAAACAGTAAAAAGCCTAAACTTGAGATGTTTACAGCACCTAAGAACCGAAGTCGCAAATGCACATCAGCTTAATGAGCTTATTCACTGGCGATTAGCCAAAACAAAATTTATTCGACAGGCGGGGTGAAAATAATCGGTTTCAGGTCAAGATTCAAAAGGCAGACAGACGGTCAAGGTGGGTGGTGTTTAGGGTAGAAATGGTGAGGAAGGTGAGGGAAAGACAACATCATCTTAGATTCTATCAAGTGTCGCTCACCAAGCGATATTTACCATGTAGGCTATACTTGCCACAGCCATTTTACTGTTTTTACAGCCATGTTATAGTTGTGACTTGCAGTAGGCTACCGGTATTTAGTGTGTAGTGTATTTTGCGGCGTGTAATGTATGCAGTAGGCTAGGGCATTATACACGCAAAATGCATAATTGCAAAATGCATGATCTGATGTGTAATAGTTTACGGTAAATAAGCAAATTGCAACATGTAGTTTTTAGTGTGGCATAATTTCATAACTTCCATAACTTGCATAACTTCTATTACTTAGTGTAACACTACGTATGCAATGCACAACATTATTGTGGAAGTATAATTATTAATTAATATGAAAGTTAATCAACAGGAATTTATAAAAACTTTACAGACATTTAACAAAGGTCAAAATAGACTATAACCAGCAACTTTATACCATCGACTATTTATCATTCACCAAGACTAACATTCACCAAAATAATACATCTCGCCAATACTGTTCGCAGAGACGTCCATGGCTCACAACAGCACACTGGCTCTACTGAACCTATAGGCCTCACTCAGTCAGGCTGACTGAGTGTTTAAGCCTGAGAGCCATTTTCTATGAATACCTCTTCAGCCTATACACCATGCAGAGGCGTGTAACGTACCTTTGCTCCTCTAGCCTCATGCACAACCATTTCTCTAGCCAACTCCTATTATACAGCAACTAGTAACGCTATACCACTGCTACTGACTTAGACCTAAATCAATAATCACCTGCAGTCTTGCTTCAATGGATACATTGTAAAAGACGCATAATAATTTATAATCAGTCAACGATGTCTAATATACGAGCGCATTACTCGGAAACCTATGTTTTGATCGTAGGCTATTAAGCTGGAGGAAAAGAAATAAATGTGAGGACAATATTGAAAGACGCGCTTTCAACACGCGCGCGCTAATCGCCTGCGAACAAAGCTATGATAAAAATAAAAACGCACTTGCACATGTAGGCTTATACATGTATGTATGTATAATCAATGTGTTGTGGCATTCCCAGAATATGTTTCACACACGCACGCACACAGACACACACGCAAGCACACACACAAACACACATCAGCCGCAAATGCAAAGGTTAACTATAGGTTCAAATATTGTGCATAGGCCCTACAAATAACAAGTCTAGGCAATAAGCCTAGAAACAGTGAACTTTGAAATTGAACCATGTAGCATCGTGTTGCCATATTTATTTATTTTATTTCGGAAAGTTATATAGCGCCTCTTCAAGGTAGGCTACTCAGAAGCGCTCCCGGCCCAACCACGGCTAAATAAAAGTTTTTAGGTTCTTAAGGAACAGAGCGGAGTGACCTCTGGGAATTAAGCGCAATATAATGTAGGCTAATAGCGTCACATTTAATAGCATTGCTGTTCATTTCTGGACTCCTGATTGAGGCTCAGTTCTCCCAACTAAAGCTCGCGTTAATGCTTACCCAGATGTCGGTAACTCAACTCAGCGCCTGTTCAAGCTAAATTATGAATGCTTGCGAGACTCGGCGCCTTGCACGTATACGCACAGGCTCGAGCAGACAGACAGACGTGTTTGTAAATCGGCACACCCGCTTTTTTCTGACACACCCTGTGCCAAAACTAGCGCCTTCCATTCTTCGCGCATCTTTCAGACCCGTCAAACAATAATCATCTAGGATGACATACCACGGTCTGGGCGACCGACACCCAGGACGACGTCCCCCACGCGTCAACTGCCGCCGCCGGCCCAGGTGATGGACCGGCCCCGTGATAGACCAGCATCAGCAGCCGGTGTGTATTCTCTTTGGTGATATACATACACCATTCTCTCCCCTCCCCACCCCCCGCACGGTGTCCTATTATGGTGTAATCAATCAGCCGGTCGTATAGTGGGCGCGTAATTGCCGACCGCGAGCTACCGATTGTTACGCAGGCACCCGAGCGATAATAGAGGAACTGACAACGCATAGTCCCCCGGTAATTTGCGCAGCTAGAGCGCACGGCTTCCGCGGTATACATTGAAGTTTTTGTAGCGCCATGGTAAACACTCAAAGTCAACAGCGGCGCGATATTTGGTCGCCGCGACCGAAAACATTTAGCGATTAATTTGTGCGGTTTCCCGATGTTTGCTAAACTATATTATTCTCATGATTTACGCTCCATGTTCTGAGCTCATTCTGACGTCATCAACCGGTCTAAAAATAGCGGACGATTACCATAAATGACTTCAATGCAGTTAGCACTATGTAAGCAAGTAAGTAAGTAAGTATATTCTTTAATGTACCAGCTGCAAAAACGCACTCTAGTTTACAAGCACAAAAAACATGACACAAAAAACAAATACCAAACAAATCTGGCAGCCATCAACGGCGCCCACTCATATAGCTCAAGCCTATTGATGGTAACAACGGCAGAGTCATCCTTAGGAAAAACTTCGCTCGAGAAGCACAAGTCAGCATCGTCGAACTCCTACGCGTTGGCTACACGGAAAGTTCAGCCGACAGTTTTTCGTACCGATTCTCGAAGATGGTAGTTTAACAGTATTTTCAGTGATCTCTACTACTAGATTAGTTTAGTAATCATGGGAGAGATTTTACGGTGGCGTAGTTTATGAAGCCACGGGTGGTGTAGTTTATGAGGCCACGGGTGGTGCAATCGTGCAATGCTAGGTACATGTACGAATAATAAAATAAATAAAATGAAATAAACATGTAGGTAAGAAACGGAGATGTAAGACAAAGAGGTATGGTAATGTAGGTCCACATGTATAGTTTGGAAAGCCTAAACCAGGTAGCCCAATTTCCAGTACACCTATGCAATTGGTTACAGTGTCATGCCTCAGTTATTTAGGTTAATCGTAAGCCTACTAATTGCAAAATTAATTAGACAAGCGGGGTAATTCCTAAGTTCGATATCAGTCCCACAATTGAGAATATAATTCAACCAAAATTCAACAACTCAGAATATACTACAGGTCATCTAAGAGGGGATCGTAAGGGTAAGCCACGATAGATAGCCTAATATTCTTACTATTACAGTAAATTTACTTTGCGCCGTTTCAAGGTTGCCTACTCAGAACCGCTCCAGCCCACTCCTGTAGGTCTTAAGGGCAGTGAAAAACGAGACAGAATGACCAATGGGTAATCAACGAAGCGTGGTCGAGAGGGCGCCCATTCCAGGTCGCAGGGCAGGTCACGGAGAGGGCGCTGCGCTGTCTTAAATAATGTCTTATTTCGGACAGAATGTCACGGGAGTAGACGCTGAGTGTAGACTCAGTAATGGAATATTTACTACATATTGAAATACTCGATTAATTTATCATTGTTATTAATTTCTATTAAGAACAGCAACGATCGATATACAGAGGACGTGAGGGGAAAGTCTCACACGCTGTGGTAAAGGCTATTCAGAAGCATAATTTTTATTGTGGGGCGTGGTGGTGTATTAGTGGTGGCGTCGTTGCGTTTAGAGCCAGAAGGTTTGAGGTTCGAATCCACCTCGCCGCGTAAGGACCTTGGGCAAGTCCTTCATTCACAATTGCTCAGCGCTTCGGCGTGAAACTCCGAAGCAGTGTCCGCTCTGCATTCGGGAGCGCCTCTGAATAGATAGAGAGCTTGAAAAGGCGCTACAACAAGTGCACATACAAATAAATATCTAGAAATGATAATAATTATGTTGTTGGGGTTCGTGTGCGGCTGTGTATTGCGCGCGCGCATGTAGGCCCATATGTGTGTGTGTGTATGTGTGTGTGTTGTGTGCGTGTGTGTTTGTGTTCGTGTGTGTGTGCGTGGGTGGGTGAGTGGGTTTGTGCAATGTGCATGACTGTGTGTGCCTGCATGTGTTTGTGATGCAAATTATTGCGACTGTCAAACTTTCCCTCAATGTTGGACATCCCACATGCACACTCTGACGCACGAGGCACTTACTCAAAGTGCATCAAAATCAAGCCACAACATTGAAAAGGTCAGAACATCGAGACAGAGACGGCGGTATATAAATATATTATGGTGGATCCAAAGCCTATATACAGCATAGCATCATAAGCGTAGACTATACGTATTAATTTTCCAACCGTAAGTTGATGCATTACGCACTGAGTGCCAAAAATACTGCGAAATGCGAAATGTCAAATGTACAGGTTCTACATGTACCTTGAGTTATTATTAAACTGTACTTAAACTGCTTGGTTTTACGTAAAATTCAGGTATTTAGAACGACTTTATAGATGGCTTGAAGTGTATATGGCCAAAATCACTCCGAAATTCATACAACACACTGCATAGATCTATAACTCCATAGACATGTTGACTAGCATGTTGACTAGCTGCACTCTAGAGAAGTCAACTATAATATACTCTTGACAATGTCAACCGTGCACTTGACAATGTCAACCGTGCACTTCGCAGCGTCAAATGTGCACTTTGTGTCGGAAAACAGGCATTCTATAGTCTCTAACATGATGCATTATTTTTTATTAACACGCAAAAAGTGAGTAAATGTGCCGGCTGCGATCTGTGTGGCCGGTAATGATAGATAGGCCAAAGAACCCATGGGCAGAAGCGATATATGCGGAGATAATGTCTCGGCAGGAGATAGTCCGTACCAGTCAAGAAACAGAAACAGACCTGTGGCTACAGGGAGCGAAATGTACGTGGAACTGTTGCTTCGACAATGGACTGCCTGTACCATCAAAGAAAACACCTATAGGCCATGGAAGCAAACGTAAAACCAACAAGGAAGATGTAGGCCTATTTTGTGGGTAGCGGTGGTGTAGTGGTGGCGTCGTTGCCTTGAAGTCGGAAGGTTCGAGGTTCGAATCCACCTCACCGCGTAGGAACCTTGGGCAAGTCCTTCACTCACATTTGCTCAGCGCTTCGGCGTTAAACTCTGACCGACTGACTGCTTGACTGACTGCCTGCCTGCCCGACTGACTGACTGACTAACTGACTGACTGCCTGACTGACTGACTGACTGACTGACTGACTGACTGACTGACTGTCTGATTGACTGACAGACCGACCGATTGATTGACTGACTGACTGATTGACTGACTGACTGTCTGACTGACTGCCTGACTGACTGACTGACTGACTGCCTGACTGACTAACTGACTGACTGCCTGACTGACTGACTGACTGTCTGATTGACTGACAGACCGACCGATTGACTGACTGACTGACTGACTGACTGACTGACTGACTGACTGACTGACTGACTGACTGACTGACTGACTGACTGTCTGACTGACAAACCGACCGCTTGATGATTCGCCGACAGGCATTGACTGGCATGATGTCGGTGGGGTCCCTGTTCCTACAAATATGTCGGCCTATCCATATTATGTCAGCTGTCCAGCGTAGCTTGAATGCTGTCCATAATCTTTAGCTAGACTACAGCTTGATAGATGGGACATGTCCGTTCTGGCCATTCTTCACAACAGGATAATCCGCCGAGTTCCGTCTTAACGAGATGAAGCCAGACGCTGACAGAACGACGGACGGACGGGCAGACAGACAGACATACAGACGAACGGACAGAGAGACAGACAGACAGAAAGACAGACCGATAGATAGACAGACAGACAGAAAGACAGGCAGGCAGACAAACAGACAGGCAGGTAGATAGATAGACGTACAGACAGACAGAAAGACAGACAGACGGATATGGAGACAGAGACAGAGACAGAGACAGAGACAGAGACAGACAGGTAGACAGAAAGTCAGACAGACAGAGGGGCATCAGATAGATAGGCTAAAAGACAGACATACAGGCAAACATAGCGAATGGTATACCCACTGAATTCAGAGACAAAACAAAAGACATCAGACTAGACAGGCAAACTAATAGAATATGGAGACAACGTGCCTATACATGTACTACGCCTACACGACGCACTGTACGTGGGATGATATTGCGATATCCACTTAATTCAGAGAGAGAAACAGAAATACATCAGACAGATACACAGACAAATAGACAGACAGACAGACGGACATACCGAATGACACCCACTGAATTCAGAGCGAAAACCCGAAAAACAGACAGACAGACATACCGAATGATATACAAATTATACAATGAATTCTTCCTTATGCACTAAATGCCACAGTGGCTTCGCATGAGGTAGCCTAGCCACTGTTTGCCACTAAAGTCTTCTCCGTCCCTAACTGCAGACAGTAATGCCGCTAAATCCCGTCAGCAATATTCGCGATGATCAATCATAATATCTAACTGAGGCAGAAGACAGATTCTGAAGACGAATGAGGAGAAGGCCGAGAAGCAGGAGGAGAAGGATCGCGAGAAGATGGAGGAACAGAAGGAGGAGAAGGAGGAAGAGCAGAGAAGCAGAAGGAGAATAGGAGACAGAGAGGCATCCGATAGATAGGCTAAAAGACAGACATACATGACGACGACAATGATGATGATGGTGACGTCCCCAATGATAGTGATAATAATAATGTTAATGATAATGATAATAACAATGAATATGATAGTGATGACGTCGATGACAATGATTATGATGACACTAGTAATAATATCCTATTGTTGTGTTTAATTATAGCCCCCACCCCAAAGTACCCACCAGTTGGAGGCGCTCCCCCAGTGCGAGACATCCCGGAGAAAAAACTTCGAATGGAAGCAACGATTAATATCAGAGATAATAAACAATGATAAAGTCTAATAGTTAAAAGCAAAACAACCAAAATTTACGTCGATAATAAAGCTTGATGGCAATTTATAACGAAAGTGATGAAAATTATGGTATATGGTTATTATAATATTGCCGACACGACAACAACGACATAAACAAAGCCGAATATGATAAAGACGAAGACAATGAAGAAGGGACAGGATGAAAAATACAACAAGCTATTTGCAGCACAGTATATCATGCGTAGTGTCAATCCTTTACAACAAAGTCACAGTGCTTTCCCATCCTCATAGACACAGCTATTGAGCATAAGAATCGATCCTAAAGCGTTTAGTCGATGGTTTTTAACAGACAAACGGACAGACAGACACACACACACACAGACAGACACACAGACAGACACTGCGCAAAACCAACCAATAATTTTACACAACGCTGAACTATTACATGTATAAACACCTCCTGTGATTTTACGGCGTACTACCAAGAATTAGCTTTGTAAACCGGAAGACGTGTGAGCCAATAAGGAAGCAAATAAATGGGTCACGGGCGATTATTTTTATGCTAAGATATATGGGCATGGAGGGATGTATGAATGAGATGGGCGGTGATCAACAACCGGGTAATGGCTTGTTAATTGCGTTTGTCAATCGATGATTTCGGCAACCGGATGTAAGCTTATGTCCTGAAAAATGTTCTAGCATAGGTTTTTTGGTCGAAAGAGAAGAATCGTTAAAAAAATGCAGCCATGTTGGCACATAAGTTAAGGAACGTGAACGTTTATGCTCCTTTAACGTAGTAAATTGCCATATATTTATAATTATATGCAACTATGCATGCAGAGTGTTGTTAGAAGTACGAGAAAGACGCCATCATTAACATTAAAATGTTGCATTCATGCATGCATGAAGTGACTGCTTAGTTTCTAATTAATTACCCCTCCATTTGCCTATCCTAAATTTAACCTACCTTCCTCTTTATCTCTAGTCTCTACCCTACCTGTCTTCACCTTTAGCCTTACCTTATTATAAGAGTGCCTATATTAAGCAGAGTGCATTCCTCTGAAGTGCATCATAATCGCAGGCACTGCTCTCAGCACCGGACTTCTCGACGCTGATTATTAACGCAAACCATCCACGCTCCACAAGTGTTTGCACTTGGCACTTGCTTGCACAGGCGCGTGGCGAGAGGCGGGAGTCGTAATAACAGTGCTAAACTGTAGCGCGGCCGAAATAGCCGACCGGTACTGTATATTATGGCACTAAAGGGGAAAAACTGACTGGGCAGATTTGAGGGGACAAACGCAACGGGTGGAGAAACGACTGGGTTTACGGTCGCAGTTCTTGGTTCCGGATTCAAATTGTGTTCATGATTTAATCAGAATCAATGTTGGTGTCATTTAAGGAATAGGAGCTAAAGCAACGACTAATATACTACAGCGTAAATTTATTAGTGACGTCTGGTATCAAATGAAATGTGTCAGGCATCCACATTGGGATTTTTGTCTTGCGGTGGGTGGAACTGTGATGTAGCTTGCAAGGAATAAGACTTATGATCGCAAGTTCAGAGTTATGTCTGGAGATCAAGGTAAACAAAATAAGATTTAGAGTTTTTAGACGAATGCAGCGGCATGTGTAGAGACTTGGCATTGATAGACTATACATGTAGGCTAATTAGTGTGGGAAGACCCTAAAAATAGGAACCAAATTCTTTGGAGGATCTGAATCTTCAATGACAGATCATCCGAAACAGTGCTAGGTGGATTCCCAAATAAAGGTAAAATATTAAAGAAAATTAATAAACTGCCAGTTAACGATAGTCTCAACCAGTTCGAGTAGAAATTCCCCTTTTCCAAAAGTGACTTTTCGGTGACGTGCGGTCCTATCCAAAAATGTTTGATTCGTGTAAATAATGGCAAAGATCAGAACAAAAAGACGAATGGTGATTCCGAAGTGAAAGGTCACTGTCGTGCTTCCTTTTGTAAATTGATATAACGTCCAAATTCCATATTCCTACGGCACGTGGTGCGCTTTTCCGGTTTGCGTCCGGACGCGATGGTCGACCGACAAAAGAGAAACAGAGAGAAGGACCGATACACAGATGGACAGAGACAGAGACAAAGAAAGAGACAGAGAGAGACAGAGAACAACAGAGAGACAGAGAACAACAGAGAGACAGAAAGAAAGACCAATACACAGATAGACAGAGACAGAAAGAGACAGAGACAAAGAGAGACAGAGACAAAGAAATAGAGAGAGAGCGATAGAGAGAGACAGAAAGAGACAGAGAGAAACAGAGACAGAGAGAAACAGAGACAAAGAAAGAGACAGAGAGAGACAGAGAGCGACAGAGAGAGACAGAAAGAGACAGAGAGAGACAGATACAAAGGGAGAGACAGAGACAGAGACAGAAACAGAGATAGAAACGGAGACAGAGACAGAAGGAAAGACTGAGAGAGGCAGGCCCAGACACAGAGACAGACATACAGACAGAGACAGGCAGGAAGACAGAGACAGAGAGAGGAAAGAGAGACATAGAGAGAGACAGAGAGAGAGACAGAGAGAGAGAGACAGAGACAGAAGAAAATACCGAGAGAGACAGAGACAGAGAGAGAAACAGAGACAGAGACAGAAGAAAATACCGAGAGAGACAGAGACAGAGAGAGACTGCAGGGAGACAGGCCCTGAAACAGAAACAGACACACAGACAGAGAGACAGAGAGACACAGAGACATAGAGAGGGAGAATAAAAAAGCGTCGACAGATGTCGTATCGTCACGTGATCCGGAAATGAGAGAGCGGGCGTCGAGAGGAAGCGATGGAATCGGGTCCTAACGTCGAGGAAACACGGAACGAATGGATTCGTAATTATGAGGAGATTGGACGAACACGTGACCTGTCGGCAGGAACCAGCTGAAGGGTTAAAGTTCAAAAGCCACGTGACGCCTCCACTGTTCCCATTTGTTGTATACTTAGCACCCCATAAACGTCTGGGCACAAAATAATACGTATACATACATACCTATAAACATGATATGCGTGCACACATACATACGTTCATACATGGCTTTCATATGGAACAACCGGACACACTCGCAGATGCATGCAAAATTGAGAACGCAGCCTGTAACATTATAGACTATATAATAATGCTGGGTGCTCAATTTTGCATGCGTCTGTGAGAGTGTCCAGCTGTTCCATATGAAAGCCATGTATGAACGTATGTATGTGTGTACGCATATTATATGTTTATAAGTATAATACATGTATGTACGTATTACTATAACTGTTATTATTGTAACTCATCATCATCATCAATGTTATTATTGTTGTTCAATAAATCAATCAATAAAAATTTATATAGCGCCTCTTCAAGGTACCTACTCAGAGGCGCTCGTGGCCGCGATCAAGCGGGGGGAAAAACAGCCTTCAACAGTCTATGAAATTGAGAACAGCTTGGGAGGTGATGCTGTTGCTTCTATTGTTTTTTATGATCTCTCTGAATCTAAGCATCACGATGTGCTTTTTCGTTCTGGTCATCGTCACCGATTAATTGCGTAAAAATGTCTGGAAATGCAGGAGCATTAAACTTCTGCGTGCAAACTGAAAAACGTTGAAACAAGCGTGCTAGCATTTTTTTAGTTTTTATTTATCCATTTCTATAGCGCACCTTAAAGCTCTCTCTACTCAGAGGCGCTCCCGACTACAGCGCGGACATTGTAGTAGAAATCTTGAAGGGCGCTATAACAAGTGCACATAGATACATAGATACATGCATACATACATACATACAATCATACATACATACATACATACATACATACATACATACATACATACATACATACATACATACATACATACATACATACATACATACATACATACATACATACATACATACATACATGTACATACATTCATTATATTTATATAGTCATATATAACTACATTCATATCTGCATGAACAGTCATGTATATATATATATATATATATATATATATATATATATATATATATATATATATATATATATATATATGACTGTTCATGCAGATACACAATGTAAAATGGCTTTTCAGTTAAGACCATGCGGACGTGATCAAGAAGGAGCGGTGCTGCCATAGGGAAAGACCTCTGCCCCAGCAGACCACGAGAAGACATCGGCTGAGCAAGCACCATCCATCGGCTGGCTGAGCAGACACCTGCGCTGAATACAATCCCGATCGCCATCCGGTTTCTGTCGGTCGTGTTTGAAATAAGAAACGACGACGAAGACGAAGACGTAGCGCCATCTAGTGCATGGGAAATAAGGGATCGTGGGTCGATGGAAAGGGGAGGCTGCGAATGAAAACGAAAACGCAGGAAGAAGTAATAATAATAGGAGGAGGAGGAGGAGGAGGAAGGAGGGAGGAGGGAGGAGTAGAAGGAGGAGGGAGGAGAAGGAGGAGGGATGAGGGATGAGGGAGGAGGGAGGAGGGAGCAGAGAGGAGGGTGGAGGGAGGAGGGAGGCGGGAGGAGGGAGGAGGGAGGAGGGAGGAGGGAGGAGGGAGGAGGGAGGAGGGAGGAAGTAGGAGGGAGGAGGGAGGAGGGAGGAGGGAGGAGGGAGGAGGGAGGAGGGAGGAGGGAGGAGGGAGGAGGGAGGAGGGAGGAGGGAGGAGGGAGGAGCGAGGAGGGAGGAGGGAGGAGGGAGGAGAGAGGAGGGAGAAGGGAGGAGGGAGGAGGGAGGAGGGAGGAGGGAGGAGGGAGGAGGGAGGAGGGAGGAGGGAGGAGGGAGATAGGAGGGAGGGAGGAGAGAGGAGAGAGGAGAGAGAAAGAAGGGACATAGGAGGGAGAGAGGAGGGAATGAGTACAGGTCTTACATCACATACTTACATATACATTATACAATTATATAATATAAATGCATATACATTTACACAATTATACACGCTTACAAGCAATATTATTAGAATCATTATGATTTTCATTATTACAGTAGAAAAGTGGAAAATCTTTCAATGAACATTTCATGTAATCATGCTTATGAACAAAAGAAAGAGCTAATAGATGAACATCAAAGAGACAAAGACGAGCTGTCGATGCAATAAGAATCTTGCGATTAATTATTGGGACGATCAAAGCGCAATATAAATGATGGATCCAATTCATTATCACAAACGGATTAATATCTTTACATTTCTAATTTCAGATAAATTAAACGAACTTTATACCTTTCGAATAGTTTTTAACCGTATAGCCCACATCCATGGGCAGCAATAAGTAGACCTACGGCAAGTAGAATGCAACATGCAGAGTTCAGTATAAACAGATCAAATTACGTAAAGTATGGTAAGTACATTATGTTAAATGCGGCACACTAAAATGAGCACAGGAAATTAGGTATGGCACAGAACTTTTTGTCTGCGACTGTGGAGACAATAATGATGACCTCGGGAAGGATGTTGATGACATTGGTGACAGTGATGATGGATCTGTGAATGGAACTGAAATCAAACCCATCATTTGGGGGAGGGATGGGGGAGTTGGGGTGGGTGAGTTGGGGTGGGGGAGTTGGGGTTGGGGTGGAGAGGGGCATTTCATAATAAGCTGCATTAGATGACGTCCTTTCATCATGCCGACTTTGATCGGTCAACTTCCGGTTCGGCTCTTTTTTCTTCTCCTGTCTTTGCCCTTCTCTTCTTCTTCTTCTTCCTTTTTCTATTATTCTTATGCTTCCTGCCCTCATATTACTCCTCTTCCTCCGTTTAGTATTCTTCGTCGTCCTCCTCCTCATTATATTTGTCTCTGCCTCGTCTTCGTCTTCTTCTCCTCCTCCTCCTCCTCCTTCTCCTCCTCCTCCTTCTTCTTCTTCTTCTTCTTCTTATTCTTCTTCTTCTTCTTCTTCTATTTTTTCTTCTTCTTCTTCTTCTTCATCTTCTTATTCTGCTCTTCCTCCTCCTCTTGTTCCTCCTCCTTCGCTTTCTTTCCCTCCTCCTCCATCTTATTCTTCCTATTCCTCCTTCTCCTCTTATTCCTCTTTCTCTTCCTCCTCCTCCTCCTCCTCCCTCTTCTTCTTCTTCCTCTTCTTCTTCTTCTTCTTCTTCTTCCTATTCCTCCTTCTCCTCTTCTTCCTCTTCCTCTTTCTCTCCTCGTCTTCTTCTTTCTCTTCATCCTCTTCCTTCTCCTCTTCACTTTCTCGCTTCCTAGTCTCCTACTCGTCCTCGTCCTCTTCTTTTTATTCTTCGTTTCTTCTTCTCGTCTTCCCCTCCTCCTCCGCTTCCTCCGCTTCCTCCTCCCCCTTCTCTTCCTCCTCCTTTTAGTTCTTTTCCTCCTCCTCCTCCTCCTCCTCCTCCTCCTTCTCCTCCTTCTCTTCCTCCTCCTCTTCCTCTCCTACTTCTACAAATGATCTCTTCAGTAAGTAAGTTCTTTTCATCTCTGGCCATAATTATCAGCGCAGATCACAGATAGAATAACGGACGGAGATGAAAGGAACTTACTTACTTACTCAGCAGTCTTTGGAGTTTCCACTAGAAACATCCGCTCTGTGGTCTTGGTCCGTACTTCTGTCCATAACTCTCTGTGTCTGTGTGCGTACCGTTCTCTGTCTGGTTTTCTCACTCTTCCGATCCATCTTGTTGTTTCTACCCGTGCTTTAGCTATCTGTTCTTGTATCCCAGTTATGTTCGGATTTCTTCTGTTCCAGAATGTGATCCTCAGACTAATGGGTACTTGATAGTGAAAGAATGAATAGAGCATGCGCTAAGAGGAGACAACCTGGTAAAAACGGTCATTTTGTGGGGACGGCAACAGTCGAGCCGAGACACCGACGACTCGGACATTTTTCTGACGACCTTTTTTTAGTCTCTGTTCCAATTCCTCCCCCATCCACAATAAAATCCCATATATACCAATTCCGGCTGTAAATTTGCTACTTTTATATCTGATTATCATTTTTAGCATTTCAATGCTCTTCTGTCGAGTTATTCTAACGCGAAAATTTTACAATGCCTACACATTCTGGATGGGGGGGGGGAGGAAGTGTTGCATGTAGCCTTTTTCTGGGTGGGAGACAGTAAATAGGCAAATAGGGCTATTCATGTGAACAACAACTCAGGAATTTTCTGGGAATGTCGTTCCTGGAAAACTTGTTCGTCAGAGACGTGTAGATTAAATACTGCATCACGGGCGTTCTTCTATGGACACTTCTGAAGTCTACATTTATTTATAAAGCCACTGCCATTGCTTAGAGATTCCACCTGCAAGGACTGACGGCTCCTATTCCTTTGTTTGTTTAAACAGATAACTGTAACAATGAGCATTGTTCATCGTCGAAGATAGGCTACATAATCGGCGCCGAACAGAAAAAAAGTAAAAGTACAACATGGCAAGGAGAAAGCTGTGAAAGCAAAACAATGATCTATTTATTGTTACCTGTCGTATTGTGGAAGGCATGCAATTGTAATAGTAACGTAGACTTTCACAATGATAACAATGACGATTTCTATGGCGCCGTAACATATTTATAACAGGCGCCCTTGTAAGGGCGCCTGTTATAAATTATTGTTAAACCGTAAAACATGAAGCCCAAACTTCAATATTAGACTGCATAATTATAAGCCCAACTGATATTGTTCAAATAGAAAAAAGCAGGAATTATTATGCCATTTTATATGTACATGTGGGATATAAAATTATAAGCCTACGTCCAAGAATTTTCTTTATTCGACTATAATACCGGGGTTCCTACCGGCAAATGCACAATAGCTTACAAGGTGTAAACATGATAGTAACAACTTAGACAAAGTCTTGTAACATTCGTTATAATAGAAGCTCTTTTTGCAAAAGGTTACATAGGAAATGCCCAAGTAGATTGTCTGTTCTGTTGGCTAATTCTGTTGGGTTTAAGACCCACAGCTTCACTAAATAGGGCCACAAGGCTACATTTGTTAATCCATTTCTGGTACACGATTTGGTACTGTAATGTAATCCACTGTAACTATAAATAATGCGGTAAAGAATCCAAAAATCGAACTCAGAGAAGCATGCACGAACAGCAGATAGATTCACAAATCAATTCGCATACAGGATAAAATTTATTGGGCTACATAAATGATCCAAGTCTACCACGGAAAATCAAGTCAAAGTTCACACCCGCTGGTTCTCTGCTGCAGTATACAAACGCTGCATTGATATAGCGCTATTATACATAGGTCTACAATCTCTCTACATGCTGTGCTCAACGCTAAGAATCTAATCTACGGGCGATCAAAAGTATATTTAGAGTCCGGGTTTGATTTATACAGAGGTCCGTTGAAAGGCCACAAAAGGCGATGATAATACATGTATAAGGAGATTTTTGCATGTATTATGCATATATAATATATAAAGATATTGTATATCATATATATTAAAAATTGCTCTCAGGATATGTGTCTTTAAATAAAGACGGATTGCAATGAATCGTGTTTCATTACTTAGAATTGTTCAGCAATTTCTTTCGAGAACTCGAATCGCTCAAATTAATGTGTCAAAACAGCAGACACCGGTCCAGCCAAGACTAAATGCCTTTTTGCATCAATTAACTGGTAACAGACCACAGTCATTGTGGCGTAATATATCCGACAATGTTGCTAATTGACGCCAATTGTCTGGTGACAAACCACAGTCGTTGTGACATTAAAGAGACAATTTAACGAGTGTATAACTAAGATTGTATATAGGGTGTCTGTCCTCCCAGATGTACAGGGTGGCTCAAAAAATGTACCACCCTGTATTTCGACATAAGTTATAATTATGACAGAAAATTGCTTTCACACCAGACAGTTAATATTGTAAAAGTTGAAGCCAGACTATAGTGTATCCATTAACAGACATTATACTTCTAACAACCGAGAATTAGCCCTACAGACATTACCTCTGTTGCCTCTACAGTAGCCTGGTAGTCTCTCATTGTCTCTTCTCAAAACCTGCTTCTTCTCGCCGGGCCTTGTGCACTGGGAGCGCCTCTGAATGATTCACCCTACTATAGAGGCGCTTTATAAATTAATGGTTAAATAAATACAATACAATACCCTACATGGTCTACATCATCATCATGTTGTGCTCTGCCAGTTGGCTGGTTCGTACGTCTAATAGCACCACTCCTCTCGTTGTTTAATACAATACAAAACAATACAATACAATGCAATACAATACAATACAATACAATAGTTGACAGACATTACTTCCAACAACGCCCAGATAAGGTTCTGATCTCTCGTATTAATAAGTCTTAGAGTTCCTATAGGCTATTAGACATGAACTGTACTGACAACATGGTCATTGCAGAAATGTGTTTTGAACAACTGGAAGTTAGCATCCTTGAGGGCTGCTGGCATTCTAGTCATAGTACTAGACACTTAAGAGCGCAGCCAGATAATAATGCGACTCGACGCCAGACACTGAATATCTATGACCCGTTTTTGCTACATAGTCTATAAGCTAAGCTTAGTTTTCAGCCTTAGCAGAAACTGTATCCATGAGTGTGTGTTTGCTGTGGACTTGTGTTCCCCGTTTGCGATTCTGTTCCTGTTATAAGAGGGCGCCATATAAATGTGGATTATCGAGGCGAAGAAATGCTACAACACGATCAGGACAATACACTTCACAAAAGTATGCAGGTCTGTATCAGATTTATATAGCGTCTTTTTCTATGTCATGTTATCCACTAGATTAAGTTCGTTGACATTAGCTAAGATGACGTACAAACGTCTTTTGAATAGACCTATTCAGTATGCCATACTGAGTGTGTATTTGCTTTGAGGAAATAGTTTTATAGCGGCCGTTTAAGGCTAAGCACATCTTTTTGCTGTCTCAAAACTACTTTCTATTCTCATTCTTTTGGTCGTTCGCAAGCAGTGGGAGCGCCTCTGATTGGTGTGCACTGTGAGAGGCGCTCTATAAATTTGTAGATATATACAATATTTAGCGCTTTATTGATCGTAATTTTTCAGCGCCTTTCTGTCTCCTTCTGGTAATCCAGCCCAATCCGATTTAATCTGCTTCAGCACAGACAACCTCAAACAAAATCATATAAAAATAATTAATTCTAATTCAGTCTGAATGAATTCAATTAAAAATAAGTCAGCCTATAGACTAATGCAATCAAATAGAAATCAAGCAAACTATGTATGCTAAGTTAAATCCAATTCAATCCAACATATTCCAATCTAATCATTTCTAATCCATTTAAATCTAAATTGTTTCATTCGAATCTGATCTTATCCTTCCAAATCTCTAATCCATTCTAATCTAATCCAACCAATCAAATCAATTCTGATTCAATTTAATCCATTATAATCTATTCTAATCCATACAAATCAAATCTAATCCGTTTTAACCAATACTAATTTATTGCAATCAAATCTAATCCATTATGATTTAATCAAATTCCTTCCAATCCATCCCAATCTAAACTACTCCATTCAAATCTAATCCATTTTAACCCAATCTAATTCATTCTAATCAAATCTAATACAATCTGATTCCATCCATCCACGCCATCCCTCGGCTGCAGACTGGAATCTGTTGGTTGGTTCCACCTGTGTGCGTGTGCCAGCCAACGGTGACTTCTTTCAGCTTACTGTGTCTTATTTTTGCAAATTGATGTACTATTTTTATTTTGTCGAAACTACATTTAACATCCGGCCAGCGCAAAGAGCGCCTCTGAGTAGTTACTTGTATCTTGAAGAGGCGCTATATAAATTCTCAGAATGAATGAATGAATGATTCATTCTAATCAAATCTAATAGATTTTAACTCATTCTGATTTATTCTAATCCAATCCAATCCAATATAATCTATTATAGCCTAATTTAATCAAATTCACTCCAATCCATCCCAATCTAAACTACTTCATTCAAATCCGATATAGGCCTATCCATCAAATCTCTAATCCATTAAAATCTCTAATCCATTCTAATCCATTAAAATCTCTAATCCATTCTAATCCATTAAAATCTCTAATCCATTCTAATCCATTAAAATCTCTAATCCATTAAAATCTCTAATCCATTAAAATCTCTAATCCATTAAAATCTCTAAACCATTCTAATCCATTATAGTCTCTAATCGATTCCAATCCATTATAGTCTCTAATCCATCCCACTGTGTTCCACCCGTCACAATGTAAATGACATAAATATCCACTTATATTCACCCTCAATTCACCCCATCCCACAAATCACCCCCCCCCACCTCAACCACTCCTAGGAAACTGACACTGTCAACGCAGGAAATGCAATCTCTATTAGCCACATCCGGTTGACCCTTAGGTGGGGTCACGTGAACCGAACCGGAAACGAAATTCAATTGAACGACCGTATACACACACACACTACCTCCGTCTGTGTCATCAGCAGCAGCAGCAGCAGCACATCTCCAGATTACGATCTGCCTCAGTAGCCATCGTGGCCCTCAGGCAAACATACACGCGCATGTACACAGAAACATAAACCCACACGTACACACGCAATGCATACGTACAGCCAGACACAGATCCACAATTAAACGCACACTCCAAGCATCTCACCCAGACAGACATATGCATAGGCATGCCCACAAATTTGCTCATGCATGCACACATACTTGCGCACGTACATGTACACTTAATGCACTAGTACATGCACACATAATACACGTTCGCGTGCGGTGAAGCATAGTCTCACATGTACACGCACGTACAACAAGACACACAATAAAACGCACATTTCAAACACGTCGTGCGCACATACATGTACGCACATGTCTGCACAGACATATACAAAAGCATACCCAAAAATATACAAATACATGCACGCATACATGCAGATTATACTGATCCATATAAATGCAAATACATTTTCTTTAACTCTTTATTACTATGAACTGCCGTTCGCCATTCTCCCCCCCCCCCATCTTCTCTCCCATCTCCTCTCCATCTCCTCTCCCATCTCCTCTTCCTTTTCATCATACCTCTGTTCGAGGACCCCGGTATAAGCGCGTAGCGCGTGGACGATTACCAGAGGCTCTGTAGGTGTGAGTCACATACAACAGTTGATCTACTTGGGTGCATGCAGGCAGTGGAGGCTGTACACAGATCGAGTTCAAAGTTTAATGCAGCAGGCAGTAGTACGCTGGATGCACATGTAGTAATATTGTTACTTTCTTAAGAATTAACTTTTGTTAGACACATAAACTCTTTAGTTTGGTAAGTAATTAAAAATATGATGACATGCTGAGACTAATATTTTAATCAGCATTCATATTGTTACAGCTGCCGATGGTGTTTATAAACTTCTGATCTGCAGGGTATTTCTAACCATATTTGCTTAACTGTACTGTTATCATCCAACCATTGGAATGGGTGACCCAGTTTTTGGTAATAGTGTGGATGAGCTGAAAAGCTGCTGTTTGTCTATTAGGGCTGTTGAATGTCAAATATCAGAGTGTACATGTAGATATACAGTACTTTAAACCAGTATTCATTTCCCCAAACTTGTCAGCATTCTATAAGTTCATCACTAGTTTTAACTAGAAGTGTTCTTGTTGAACTAACTTCCTTGGCTGCTTGTCCTACATTTGAATTTGTCTTACTCCATGTGTCTCTTTGACTTTGTCTGTGCTTTCATTCTGTTCTCTTTCAGTTGGCTTATGTGCAGTATAATAATTATAGGCAGCCTATCTCCTCCAGTTGATTGACCTTCTGGATATTGAAGAGACTGGGGCTTATAGATATAGTACTCTGTTATTTTATGTTATGTGCATTTAGACTAGTTTGCTTTCATAATTATTATGACAAATATAATGGAGACAGCAGACACGAAAAGCTTCGCCTTCACAACAGTAATTTCGATATTGTATTTAGATCATTCAGCATGGTTCTTGTGTTGTGTTCAATTTGTCTGTAGAATACATTTCATGTAAGCATGGTGAACTGTGCAGCGTATGGTTGTCGGAGTGGGTATAAATCCCAAAAATCCACACTTGATGATACTGGCAGCAGAGGAGATTCAAAGCTGTCGTACCATGCCTTTCCCATTCAGGACAAGGACTTATGCGACAGATGGGTTCGTGCGATACGGCGAGAAGACTTTGTGCCGACCAAACATTCAAAGCTCTGTTCGCTACATTTCCGAGAAGTCGATTTCGTTGAGGCAAGTAGGGACACCAACAAGCAACGGAGAAAAGGAGACGACAAACAACTTTTCCGGCGATATCTGAAGGATGGCGCTGTCCCTTTGATCCTTCCAAATGCTCCTCGGTACCTGACAAACACAGGTGTGGCACCTAGGACAACTGTGAGAGCCACAACGAGCAGCAGACTGGAGCATGAAGCGAGTGTCCTCGAGCAAATGGAAGAGTCTTTCCTGGCTGCGGATGATATTTCACAATTAACAACAGCTGAAATCGCCGACCGCTTGCAGAAGGAAACTACTCTTCCTCAAGGCTTCACAATGACCCACATCGATCAGAGCCTCTTCATCTACATTCTTGAAGTGACAGATGATGTGCCTAAGATTAAGGCATCAGTTACTGTTAAGGCCAATCTGTCTGTAGCTGTCAGTATTGAGGAGAAATTGGTCAATATGACACAGTTCAAAGACCTGGTCATGTCTACCTGGTCAGTGGCTCACTCACAAAGCTGTCACTGACATCGAGTGAAGCACTGGACGGTACTTCCACGATATTCCTGGATAGCATTAATCGTGGTGGTCTCTCAAAGCCAACTGATTTCGCGTTCATGGTGGCCGTTCTCTGCTGGAGAGTCTGGGAAGAAGTGAGGTCAACACCAGAAATGATGCAACTATTCCTCTCCAGTTCCTCTCAAAGATCACTGTTCTGCAAAATGATGGATCGCGCCTCTTACACCGGCAACTTCGTAGATCAGTTTCAAGGCGAGGACGTGTGTACTGGTGGCCACGATTTGCTGCCTTTCATTGCCCGGCGGTTTTTTAACTGCGTGGCTAAGAACTTAGCCAAAGAGTTCACGAACAAAGCAAATGAACTGTCGGGTCAATCTGGCCATTCGTCGGCCAAAAAACGCAAACTGGCCAAGCTCACCAGCACCTCATCACAGAAGTGAGGAAGCTGCTGCTTGGTCCGCTCATCCTTCCATTCGGCAGATGACAATGGCAAATTGAGTTCAGGACATTATGGATACCTTGCATGGCTGCCTACAGGTAAAGTCGACCATGGTCCATGGATGTAATAACTTGTGATCATTCATTCATACTACAAATTGTAATCACAATGTGTTGTATCAGTTTGAAAATGAACGAATATTATTATTATTAATAACAATTTTCATTTTTATGCCTATTTTATGCATTTTTATTATCATTATTATAACCGGAATGTTAGTTGCTGTGTGTATAATAACACTGTACTATTCACTCTTGGTGTGTGCACTGCGGTTGCTTCTTGTTTTTTTAACTTTGACTGTGTCGCTCTGTGTTGTGCTTGTGCATGTGCTAATACAAGAACATGTAATGTGGCCTAAAACATTGCAGAGTCACTTTAAATGCTTAATAATCAAACTCTGTTGGCTTTTTAAGTGCTGTGAGAGTATCAACTTGATAGATATTTGCTGCATGCAGTAGACCAACTGTTGTATATGGCAATAGACAGGTAATCGTCCAGGCTACGCCCTTATACCGGGGTCCTCGCTCTGTTCATCTTCTTTCACAGCTGCCTCATCTACATCATCTTCATTCTCCACCTTTTGATCCTTCTGTCCATCATCTCATTCATCACAGCAGCATCAGCATCTTTCGTCTCCTACAAACACTCCCATTTTTATCCCTGTCCTTCTTATTCACCCATCCTCCTCCTCCTCCTGCTTATTCCTACTCCTCTTCCTCTTTCATATTCATCATCGTCATCTTCATCTTCATCCACCAAATCATCTTCCTCATACTCTCCATCCATTCCCCCGATCTCCTGCACCTCATTATCATCACCATCCTCCTCCTCCTCCCTCATCCACTTCCCCTCCAAATTCCTCCCTCTTCTCCTCATCTCCGACACCTCGAGATCTCTTCCTCCGTATCTCCTATATTCTTCTCACAATGGTCATTCTCATACAACTCGTTGCCAAAAATAAGACTGCTCACTGCTCGTGTATCGGAATTTGGCACGCGTGTGTATACGTTTGTGTTTGTGGGTGTACATGTACGTGTCTCTGTGTGTGTGCTTGTGTGTGTTTGTGTGTCTCTGTGTGTGTTTGTGTGT
Source organism: Lumbricus rubellus (assembly GCA_945859605.1). Lineage (NCBI taxonomy): Eukaryota > Metazoa > Annelida > Clitellata > Crassiclitellata > Lumbricidae > Lumbricus > Lumbricus rubellus. The sequence continues at coordinate 25,563,693 of OX243818.1, forward strand.
GTATGTCTGTGTGTGTCTAGAGGCTATGAGTGGGTGTGGACGGGATGGGAGGTTGAGTTGCGGATGGGTGGGTGGGCTTGTGGGTGTGTCGAATGGTTGCGATGTAATTGCCGTGGTTTCGATTGGCAACGATGACATAACCCAGCTTTGATGAGCTTATATTGCCAACAATCTCTCTCTGTCTCTCTGTCCCTCTGTCCCTCGGTCTCACTGTCCCTCTGTCCCTCCATCTCTATCTGTCCCTCTGTCTTTATCTGTTCCTCTGTCTGTCTATCTATCTATTTGTCTGTCTGTCTTTCTATCTATCTCCACTCCCTGTCTGTCTGTCTGTCAGACAGACAGACAGACAGTCTGTCTGTCTGTCTCTCTCGCTCAATGAGCATCCGTCTGCCTCACTGCCTTCCTTTTTATCCTTCTTTCTTTCTGTCTACCCGCCTATCCGTATGCATCTTTATATATCAATCTGTCTGCGGCTGTCTCAGTATTCGTCTTCGTACCCGTACCTGTCGCTGGTTCTGCTGCTACGGTCACTCTCTCAGTCTCCCTGTTTCTTTCTCTGTTAATGTCCATATGCGTCCCCGTCTCTCTCGCTCTGGCCCTCTCGCTCTCCTTCTCTTTTTCCACCACGTTCTCTCTCTCCCTCTGTCCCTGTCTCTCACCATCTCTCTCGCTTGTCCTTCTCCCTCTCTCTCTCTCCTCTCCTCTCCTCTCCCATGCCCTCCCCTCTACCTCTCTTCTCAGGCTCTACCAACATCCCTCTCCCTCTCCTTCTGCCTCCTCTTCCCAGGCTCCATCTGCCTATGCCACTGAGGCTCTGCCCTTGCCTATGACTATGCTTCTACCCCTGCCTCTGCCTCTGCCCCTGCCCTTGCCCCTGCCCTTCCCCGCCCTCCCCTTCCCTTCCCTGCCCTGCCTCTACCTCTACCTTTACCTCTGCATCTCCCTTACCTTCTCCTCTCCCTCTCCTTCTCCCTATTCCTCTCTCTCTCTCCTTCTCTAAACAAAAACTCATCCACTGTTCGTGAATAGTTTCCTTCCTCGTCACCAGATGGCCGTGCATCTATCGATCGATGGCGCCAGAATATCATCGTCGCAACGTGACTGAAATTGTCGTTCCGGTTCACGGATTCAACGCCCGGCAAAAAAGCGACGAAACCGCTCACCTCATTCCGCCTGCATCCCGACACCTTCACCTCATTCCCTGCATGAATGATGCCACTTTCCTATCATTTATAACAGCCGCGATGTGTCAGTCAGTCTCTTTACCAGTCTCTGTCTTTGTCCTTGTCTGTGTGTGTGCATGTATGCTCGCATGTGTTGTGTGTTTATTTTTTTGTTATTTCTCGCATTTTGATATTGTGCCCCTTCAAGCTCGCTACTCAGAGGCGCTTCCGACTACAGCGCGCGGACACTGCATCGGAGTTTCCCACTGAAGCGAAAGAGCTATTGCGATTGAAGGACTTGCTCAAGGTCTCTGCCCTCTGGTATATGCCCTCCTGTCCTCATTGCATGTCTCTATTCCTCCAGGATCTGTTACTACATCTCTGTCTCTAGCTCGTAAAATCCCAGTTCTTCTTTCGTGGATATAACTATACTCGCACTAGAAACGCTATACGAGATGGTCACTGCTCTAAGCGGCGCTATATAAGTTTCAAATTACATTACATTGCCATACATGCACAGTCATCAGACGCAATAGTGCCTTCTCGATTATGGATTCGTCTGTTTGGATTAACTTTCCTTTGGCCTCCTCTTCCGCGGGATTAGTCTAACTCTTTTTACAAACTACTCAAGACGTTCCTCTTTGTTAAAGCCTGAGTCGGGTAGCGCCTCTGAATAGCCATCTTGAAGAGGCGATATATAAATTCCTCAGATATATAGACATACTGTTACCCCCACCCCACACACACCCCACCCACACCCCACCCACACCCCACCCCAGTAAAAGCATGCGCTGTAATTCATACGGTCGTCAGTCCCGTCTATATAAGGAGTCGGCAACATCAAAGAGATGCGAAAATGGAAGCGACCTTTCAGATTCAAATCGCGGAACCGCCGCAGTTCCACCACCACCACCACCACTACCACTACCACTACTACCACTACCACCACCACCACTACCACCACTACCACCGTAGTCGACTACGATGACAGGCGACACTGAGTGAAAGCCAGCGAAGCGTAAACAGAATCAAATGCTCCGCCGATGGACTCCGGATGTTGCCGGATGCGACGGCGGATTAGACTAAAAGCATGCTCCGATAAAAACGGCAACACGGTCGGACGGGAACAAAAGGCGGCCGACAGGAACAAACACAAACCAGCGGGAAGTAAGAGAAACTTAGACGAGACACAGACGAGAGAGGAACAGCAGAGAGTAGCCAATAGGAGATAATAGGAGCTTAGAAGAAACCGTTGAAAGTAAGAGTAACTAAAAGAGACTTCTATAGGAACTTAAGAGATATAATTATTCTAATGCAGAGTCACCAAAGAAACTTATGAAACAGGAAGGAAACTATTACAACTAGGGTAACAAAAAAGAACTAGTAGGAACCTGGTCTTAAAGTGTGGCTGGATGGTCATGGACGGCGTCTATGCAATAATTATTTCCAAACCAAGACCGCCCTGCGGTCGACTTATTAGGTTATAGCACAGCCTCGAAGGTAAGGGCGTCCAGGAACTTCTTTCTTTTCTACACTGTAAGCACTCGTAGGAACCGACAGGAACTGACGAATATAAACAGAAACAAAGGGTAACCACTATTAGCCTAGAGAAACATATATAAGGAACAAAGAAAAGACGACAAGATATGCCAAGAGAGTAGATCAGTAGAGGCGGGCATGCAGGAACAAGCACCATCCAAGACAATGAGATATAGCAATGCCACAGTTGACATGCACGAGAACAATAATTATTAATTATTATTATTATTAATAATATTATCATCCAAGCAGAAACATCAGGGCCAAGATTGATCGACAGAACTCTACTGGAGCCCACAGGAACAAAAAGGAACCATTAGAGAAAAATAAACCAATTGGAACAGTAACAATAATAGCAACAGACTTTGACCAACCATGCACGCAGGGCTCTGTAAATAAGCTTAGTAGCCTAAATGAACGGAGGAAGTATTATAACGACACGTCTACAAAAACCAACACAATTAGAAGGAACGAAAGCATATTAAAAAAATGGTCAGTTATAAGCACAGCGATCTGCCTTCAATCACAGAAAGCACACTAAACTATGGATGAACCGAACATTCGTTTTGGCGCCCAAATAGCGGGCCAAATAACTAATCACACTACTCGTATTCGGTCGAATAGTGAAAATCACCTAAAGTATTCGGTACAGCTGTAATCTGAACCAATAGAAACCAGGCGAAATTTTACAGATGAACGACGATAAATCGATGAGTGAATGAGGGAAGCAAGCAAGGAAAGAAGGAAGAAAAATGGAAGAGGGTATGAAGTAGCTACTGGAGGAAGAGGGAAGTTACATGTACGATGAAAGGATTGAAAGACGGAATGAGATGTCTCAGGAAAAGAGAGAGCAATTAATTATCGATGAAGAACGAAAAAGAGAAAAAATCTGAAAGATGACAATAAGACTTCAGATCAGAAATGATGCAGAAGCGATTGGAAGACGAGATGGTGTGTGTGTGTGTGTGTGTGTGTGTGTGTGTGTGTGTGTGTGTGTGTGTGTGTGCCCCTGTGAGTGAGAGAAACTAAGACATGCAGATAGAGACCGAGAAAAAGACAGAGAAAGAGGAAAGAGAAAGAGGAGAGAGAAAGAGAAAGAGAGAGATACAGAGATACAGAGAGAGACAGAGAGATGCGGATACTGCCACAGAGACAGAGAGACAAAGAGAGATAGAGAGACAGTTAGAGACAGAAAGACAGAGAGAAACAGAGAAAGACAGAGAGAGACAGAGTGACAAAGATACAGAAACAGAGACAGAGACAGAGAGAAAGAGACAGAGATACAGAGAATGAGACAAAAAGAAGACAGAGAGAAAGAGAGAAATAGACATACAGACATACAGAGAAAGAAGTGTATTTATAGAGAGAGTGATAAAGAGGCAGGCAAACGGATAGACAGAGACAGAGACGGAGACATACAGACAGAGAGACAGACAGATATGAGGAAGGAGAGAGAGAGGATTAGGCCGAGAGGATTAACGGATGAGGTCGAGGCTTTCAAGTGAAAGCGGAACGAGAAAGAAGCCACGGATGAGACGGATTTGATGAAGACCGAGAAAGACAAGAACAAAGATGGAGAAGGACAGCAGAAGACAAAGGAGGAAGGCAAAGAAGAGACAAACATTCACCGATTCATTTCTTAATTGAATTTCGGTGTCAAAGCAAAAAAGGTTTCTTTTGGTCGATCAATAACAGAAGAAATGTCGCCGTTGTCATCGTCGTCGTCGTTGTCAACGTCTTCGTCGTTGTTGACGGTCTAATCATCATGAAATGTGGGTGAATAGAAGTGGAGTCAATAGCCAGACAATTGTGTCAACGCATGAATACTGTCAGCGCCAAGTAGTGCATAACATTGCAATGCAGCGAACTATTCTTGTACACAATGTCATGGACGGAGTTTGGTTTCTGTTCTTGGAAAGGAGGGGGGTAAAAAGAACTTGGGCTTTGTTGGGGCGGAGACTTGGTCCAGAACGAGCGGCGCCGACAATATTTTCTCATCGGCTTAAGAAGTTGATGACCTTTTCCTTTTTTAGTCATCGCGTTGAAATCTCGAGAAAAATACTATTTTCCCCGGACAAAATGTGGACCATTTTTTAGTCCTTCGATTGAAGTCTCGTTCGTGAAAAGAGCCATTTTCCCCGAAATTTTTTTTTGGGGGGGGGGGGGCGTAACCCCCTAACCCCTGTTGAACTCCGCCCATGCTTGTACAATTAAGTGTACACTTTACATTATGTGGGGCGTGGTGGTGAAGTGGTGGGTTCGGTGCTTTGAAGCCGGAGGCTTCTAGGTTCGATTCGAATCCACCTTAGGCCGCCTTTTAGGGACCTTGAGCAAGTCCTTCACTCGCAATAATTGCTCGAGCGCTTGGGCGTGAAACTCCGAAGCAGTGTCTGCGCTGTTGTCGTGAGCGCCTCTGGTTAGGGTGCTTGAAGGGCGCTATGGCGAATGCGAGAAATAAATATAATAAAATTACACACACAACACGCACGCGTACGTACATAAACACACGCACACAGACAGAATTAAGCGATCTTAACAATAATTTCTCTGATCTTGTAAAGTTAATTCAGGTAACGCTGCAAGATTATCCTACAGGTCAATGGGTGCAGAGTATTGTGCACGGTGTTAAAGAAAATGACCAATAATAAAGCTCGAGCTCATGACATTTACTCTGACAGTTGACATTATGCGTGTAAAGCATCCTAGAAGTGGCTTGCTACTGACGATGCTATAAAAATTGTCTGAATTACATTACAATGTCATTGCATAAATAAATAAGAAATTCAAAATAAGAAATTAAAACAGTATGTGAGAAGATCAGTGATCACGCACATAAGGCAAAGTATGATGTCATACCCATGTGAGTAAACGTATAATTATATTCATGATATATGGATTTTTAATTTAATTTTTATACTGATAAAATGTATGCGCATTTATGCAGCAATTAGATTTTGTGGGTGAGAGTATGAAAGGCCTGAGAGGGAATAAATATTTTGGACGATTATCAAGCCACGTAGTAAAAATAATCTAATTTCTGCTGGAATGCACGTTTTATTTCGGTTGGAACTGCATTCGGGGGACGCATATAGCAAGTCGTCACGAGGTTATTATCTGTTGTGTTGAGCTGTTTATGTTCTGGCATGTTGCGTTTTTTGGGTCAGGATGTAGCCTGCTACGTTGTCCTATCTCAGCATATTCTACAATTTCATTTCATCACACCTTATGATACACCATCTTACTCTACTGCATACCCTACCATATACCGTATAATCTAATACCCTATCCGTGTACTGTATACTCTATAGGAATACCCTATAATGTTATAATTGTCATTTCGCAGCCCGTTATATGCTTCTTGGACTATCCTCCTACCATCTAATTTAATCTTAGATCATCATCCCATCATATCCTCTCTTTTTTTATCCCTAATAGGTGGTGTAGAGGTATGTACTGTGTCATGTAACCGAAAGGTCGCATGCAGGTTCAAATCTATCACAAGCTTATCTCACTTTACCTTGCGTGAGTCACAGGCTAAAGTAATTAACTAAGCTTAGTGCACGATTTGAAATGCTATGCCACGCCATGCTACGCCATGACAAATTATGCCATGCCATGTTATGCCATACCATTAGGTCTATATATGCGTCATGCCATGGAACGTCATGTTATGCGACGTCATGTCACGCCATGCAATGCCATTCCATGCCATGCTATGCTATGCCATGCCATGCTACCATGTCATATCATGCCATGTCATGCTACGCCATGAAAAATTATGCCGTGACATAAACATTGAAATATTATGCCATGCCATGCTATGCCATACCATATACGTCATGCCATGCAACGTCATGTCATGCTACGTCATGTCATACCGTGCTATACCATACTATCTCATTCCATGCCATACTATGCCATGTCATGCCATGCCATGTCATGCTACGCCATTACAAATTATGCCTTGTCATGCTATACCATAATTATATGCCAAGCAATGCCATACCACATATAAACTCATGCCATGCAACGTCATGCTATACTACGTTATGTCATGCCACACCATGTCATGCAATTCCATGTCATGCTATGCCATGTCATGTTATGTCATGCCATGCCATGCTTTGCCATTCCATGCCATGCAATACCATGCCATGCCATGTCATGCATGCTACGGCATGATATGCTATGCCATACCATATGCGTCATGCCATGCAACGTCATGCTATGCTACGTCATGTCATGCCATGCTATGCCATTCCATGCCATACTATGCCATGCTGTGTTATACCATACTGTGAAAAGGTCTGCAGTGTCTACAATAATGCATACAAAAACTTTGCAGGCTGCGTCTCTATAATCGATCAGCATGACACTACAATGGTTTCCACTGTCGACCAATTTAGCAGAGACATACGAGATGGGTCAAGCATAATGGTGTCTACGGCACACACAATATCTGCTATCAGCCATAGACTGACATATTTTATGTACATCTATTTTACGATGTACAGTGAGGTAATGGACTATCACGTTGTTTATGGTTTGTATTTATAAGCCATAGTTTCTAATAAATAATGTCTGGCAGCAAGGTTGTATGTCCACATAATTATAGACTACATAAAGAACGTTATAGATAATTACAGAACAGTTTCCATAGTTTAAAAAAAATAATAAATTACTTGGAAAGGTCATGCATGTAATATGCGCCTCTACGAATATATCGAAAACATAATTCTTTGCACATTTCAACATTGTTTTCAAATTAGCCCTTCTACAAATTAATCAAGTCTTTATTAAATCCTCATGACATTATTATCTGCCACTAGTGATCGTAATGAATATTCCATAGATCTTGCTAAAGCCTTTGATGCGGTCAACCACGGTATAATATATAATATTGATGCTTAAACCAGAAAACTTTGGCACACAAGTGGTGGTGCTTGATTTGTTACAAAGTTACCAAAACGACCCGGTGTACAGGACATTCCCCCTGGATAGTTACCACCGGGCGTTCCCCCCAAGTAAGGACATTTTACCTCCATATGCAGACCAGGTTCATAAAGTGTGTCTACAACGACACTAACAGGTAGACCTATGTTTATTCCTACTAGATAATTTCGTTTGCTTTGGTTTTAGAAGAACTTAGAACGTTTGGAACTCTTAAGAAGACTTAATTGTTAGAGTCACTAACTAAATTCGAGTTGCCTTGCTGTGGACATTGCTAAGGACACCTAAAACAATTAGAGTCACTTTAAAGTTTGATTACAACGTAAAGTTTTCAATTATACGCATTTTTCAAAATATGGATAGAATAGTTCATTCCCCGGATAGTCTATAACTGTATATTCCATCCATGGCAGGGATAAATTAATTAATCCTCCGGGTAGCTTTAAGCGGGGGAACTCCCATTATCCCGTGACACCGGCCCCAACACCTTAACTAGGGTCCCGATGATATAATGAGATTTGGCCAACATTATTTTGTCTCTTTACACGAAGATTTCTTGATCACTTGACAGCTCGTATAATTGATTGATGGGTGTTCGCTAGTTACTGTATGTGAGATTGAATAAAAACAAGCCGCTGCAAATAATTTTGTAAATGGGAGACATTGCACAAAGCACGACCTTTCTTCTTCTATCATGGCTTTCTTACTTTGTTGCTATCTGATAACATTCATTTTACTTTCATTCATTCATTGCATGGGTTCATATAGCGACCCTTCAAAAACACTTACTCAGAGGCGCTCCCAGCCCAGCCACGGTGAAAGGAAATGAATTGAGAGATTTATGAAACAAAGTCCGACTGGTCAGATGTAATAATGCAACTTTGAAGGGAGGTCATTACAGATGGACGGCCCTACAACCCGAATTACTTAATTGCTTGTGTTTTATTTTTAATTGGTTTTGTTTGTTTGCTTGTTTGACGGGTCCGAATAAAACTTATGGTTATAGATATACATGTATGCACATACAGCATTGATCAGAAAAAGTGTGTATATTAGAATTTTGACGATTATACATATGTTAGAATTGTGAAATAGCATGTTCTTTATGCTTGTAAAGGCTGTACCTGAATTTTGTAAAGAGCGAATTAACTATTGTATTATATGTAGCATTCTCTAGCATTCTAATTCATTGTTCAAGAGGCATGTCCACTATGAGCCAAGATCTTGAATTGCAAAGCAGCGTGTTCTAAATGCGTAGTCTATTTCTGAATACGAAATGAGTGCCGCAGGTATACTAAGCGTATGCTAATTCTTTGGCCGATTTTTTGTCTCGTGGTTCAATTAGGCTACTTAAGATTCTGACCGCCACACTCATCTGACTTATTAGCATTCATGATATGCGTGACATATGACGTCCACTGTCCAGCCATGCATGCTGTCCATAGGAAATGAGCCGGTGCGTGCTATCTATAACTTTTTGATTGATAGGTCGAGCTGTATAGTGTATATTATGCATGAACTCGTGTATATAATCGACACGCATGCTTAGTATTGCATATTATTATTATTATCATAATGGGTGACAGACAGAATACGTGGTTTAAAACGCAGGATCACATAATCATAATGCACGAAGTGGCACAGCTGTGCTTCAACATAGTTATCACTTATGTAAACAATTAACGTCTGGGTTCTGTTTCTTGAGGAGGTGCAATATAATTATATAAAAGCTAGAGCTATATAAATGCTTTGACTGAAGGTATAAGTGAACACTTGACGGTTCACCAAAGTTCGCTGTTCGCCGAGGTATAATAGCTAGTAGTGGCTTGCAGTTGTTTAGCGACTCTCTCATAATTATATTAGCGTTGCCCTCCTTCTTTATCCAAGCTTGGGACTGGCACTGTCAGAGTGCGTGCAGTCGCGAAGCTTAGTGGCATGCGCCAAATGAGACCAGGAGTCAAATTTCTCATCCAGAGGAAGAGTATGTATGTAAACAGCTCCAAGGCTTTGGAAATCTGAAACCAAAACCTATTATGGATAATCAAAAACGGATATTTACTCTCTATTCGCTGCTTTTCGGGCAACGTATGAAATGCTTGAAACATTATACATGTACATAATTAATAATTATGATGGATAATGGCATCTTGAGACGTATTTTTGGGTGACAGTCAACTATTTCAGGTGGCGTAGGCCTATATCATATAACTCAGGTGGCGGATTGCAATCTGCAGCACTGCCGGATAGCAGAATATAACCACTGCACGTCACGGAAGCTATCGTATGTAGGCTATTATAGTCGGAAGTCGTTGTAGCGCCTTTTCAGTAGGCGTGATGACGAGCACTATGCATGATGAAATAGATAGGAAACTGATGCTCTGTAATTATCTCAGTGTTATTAACCGAATGATGTGGTAAATACTATTCGGTGATGGTTATGGACGAACTTGTCAGCGCAGCAGAAAAACTGCGTGATGAGAGATCAACATGCATCTTACATGACTTGTGTAAATAAAATCAACCACAGATGTAAAAAAAAGATGAAAATGAAATTTAAAAAACAGAAAAACGTCTCTTTTGTCTAGAGAAAAAACGACCCAACAAATAAAAAAGACGTTTGTTGAGAGAAAATAATAAACGAAAAAGAGTTTTTTGCAACTGTGAAATCAACTAGTACAGAGACGAATTTTGAATGAGTTTCCGTGTCAGTAAGATAACCGTCAGAGGTCAAACACAGAATGGTAACAGCGGTCATGATTGCAACAGTGTGAACGACAAAAAGACCAAATAGTCCTACATTATAATTATATGCATGCCCATATATGAGGGAGTAATTAAGGAAGGACAAAACATTCGATCAAAATAGCAGACAGAATTAGACCTATTTTATCGGTGTTATTGGAGAATCGTCCATCTATCCACACGCATGATGACACCATTGACACTGTGGGTTAATTAAAAAAAGCGCCACAATAAACTATACAGATTGCACATTGCAGTATTCATGAAGCCACTATTATAATAATAGACAACTATCAATTTTCATTCCATAAAAAGCCGACGAGCTACATTAAATCAAAGAGAAGAGACAAGTGTTTCTTTCTAAAGGTGTTACAACGAAAAATATATTCGAACGATCTATCCAACTTACGCCTCAGTTTAGCGCAATAGCCCACAATGCTCCGAACATTTGTCGTTCTGAAGTATGCGCCAAGAATTACACCACTTCATACATCTCGCAAAAATCCAGTCCGACTCCGATACCTATTTTCATCCCGCGATGATGATGACTTCTCACACTCGCCGCCCGGCTCCACTCGGCTCCACTCGGCTCCGCTCGGACCCCGTCGGCACTTCACGGCAACGGTCGGCACTTCTCAGCGCTGATGAAAAATGCATGGGAGCGACGGCGGCGGCGGCGCTGTCTGCCGGAGGCGCGGGTTCGGTCCCCGGTCGGTCGACTCCTAATCGCCACCCGTTGAAAAATACATGGACTGGATGGTCGGTGTGGTTGGGTGGGTGGGTGGGTGGTGGGGTGGGTGGGGTGTTGGTCGAGCCGACAAATGTCGTAAAGCAAAGGCGCCGTTATGAATACGAATGCACGACGTCGGTCGTGATGCATGCACGTCTGCTTGTCGTGTCGGCCACGCAAGGGGAGGGGGTGAGCAGTTGGGCACACTCCCCCCCCCCCACTATGCGTGGTGGACCTGCCTCTGAAATCATGGGGAGATGCAACAACGGTTCTGATCATTTAACATCATTTCATCTAATCAAACCTCAGGGCCATAGGCGTAGGAGACCGGGGATCCAGCGTGGCAAATGCCCCACCAAATTTCGGGCAAGTCTGGTTTTCGGGCAAGCAGACCGGGAAAAAAGTATATAATAATTAACGGGAATTTTTGGAATATTTCACATTTCGACCGGATGACTTAAAAAGGTCATCAGAAGTTTCGGGCAAAAGTAATGGGAATTTTCGGAAGATTTCGACCGGATGACTAAAAAAAGGTCGTCAGATTTTTCGGGCCAAAGTTTAACCTTCGACTCCCACTGCTTAAATGTCCCCTACGGCTATGTATGCTCAGGGCAGTGGAAAAGCGTGGAGCTTGGAAGAGCAGAGTGTGAATTTCTTTCCCCCACCTTTAGGCGTCGAGAGGAACCCCCGCCTTACTCCTTATGGTAGTGTGGAACTTTGGAATTCTTTTGCCTATGTGTAGTGCTATGCGTTAATTAAATAATTACGGTTCGCATACGCCATGCTGTTATAATTATGGATTTCATAAGGGAAGAATGTACACTCTTTGAAAGGCCAGTTTCCTTCATACGTGTTGAAATAGATTCAAGGTCCTATCAATAATTCTAACATGATTCTATCTTATTCCTACTCTTTTTTACCCCAACACTCCGGTGTCTGACGTGAGAAGGTAGATTGAGTTGTTGCCTGGAGATGTGAAAAAATGGTTCCCTATACCTAACATGCTTCTGAATCTACCTCACATCAACGGTGCAGTCAGTCTATCAGGGACGACGATTTTGCCCACAGGCATTATCTTATTTTATTTATGACGTCTGTATATTAAGCGCGATATAATATAATTATAAACCATCAATATCATGGCGCCAAGCTTTGACTGTAAACCAACTCAAGGTCTTACAGACCTACACCACTATATATATATATATATATATAGAATTATATATATATATATATTTACATATAAAAACGTCTTAGGATTCGAACCCGCCCTCTCTGCGTGACATGGCGAACGCTCTAACGAACCGGCTACCGCGCGACCAAAGAGTCATCAGTGATGATTAAATTAGATTATAGTTGATTAGATCAGATCAAGCCAGACGACCTCTCATCTTCTTCACTGTATACCCACCGACGCTGTCAGCCGATGTGTCTTTTTGGCCACTCCAATATGTCTGGTCATAGCAGATACTACTGCTGCAAATAATATATGCATGTTTTTGTTTGTATGTGCACTTGTTATAGCGCCCCTTCAAGCTCTCTCTACTCAAATACGCTACCGAATGCAGAGCGGAAACTGCATCGGAGTTTCACGCCGAAGCGCTGAGCAATTGTGAGTGAAGGACTTGCCCAAGGTCCTTACGCGGGGAGGTGGATTCGAACCTCAAACCTTCCGGCTCCAAGGCAACGACGCCACCACTACACCACCGCGCCCCAACGACACTGTGTCATATCAAAGGTGATTAGTGTCGCCCTCCTCCTTTATCCAGGCTCGGGACTGGCACTGTTGGACAGCAAACAATGGCGGGGTTCTGCAAATCGACGTCTATCATGCATGGCTGGGAATAAATAATTATCGCTTAACGAGACATTTTATGACTGCTGCAGCGACGACACGCCAGATCAGGAAATAAGGTGAACGTGCTGAGACCATTAAGCAGGTATACCGGTAGTCAATTTCAGAGGACGCAGGAAGGAAGGAAGTGAGGGAAATTGCAGGTAAGCCAGGTAGGCAATTTGGCACGTAGACCGCAGGAAGGAAGACAGACAGGCAAGCAGGCACACAGATAGGCAGGCATACAAACATACAATCACAGACTGACTGAAACTAATTGTGATAGTTTACGAAGTACAGACATAAGGACACAAAGATCAGCACGCACCGAGAGAGAGAGACAAACAGATAAACAAACAGACACATTAATTTTGATATCTATAAAAAATCTATATAAATAAAAATGTAACGGCGTTCGCACCGTTGCAAACTTAGGCGAACAGGATTTCCCAAAGTAACGGGGCGATTCTTTTCAAAATCTCACCAAAACGTTCCATTCAAATACGTGCGTGTTCTTTGAATGTTTTTTTGCCATTTAAAAAACCCGCAATCTTTAAAAAAAATATTTTATCAAATTCGACGGCTATTTCTGTGCAATTTCCACGTCGCCGCTAATCAACACTGACAAGACTAAACATTCAATGAGGTTGCGTGCCGTGACGTCATAAATAATTTCCGTTATTTCAAAAAGCGGCCTTCGCATTTCTTGGGCTCTAGCGGGAGGAGGGGAGGGGAGGGGAGGGTGGGGGCGGGAAGGGGAAGGGTGAGTTGGTGGGAGGGGGAGGGGGAGGGGGAGGAGGAGGTAGGGAGGGATGGTTGGATGCTCTTTTCAGCCACAGCAACGCGTGACCGGGTTCAGCTAGTATAATTATATAATATTATGACACGCAGTAGTACTGCAGTCATCTTCATCACTCAACGTAAACACACACGCACAGATATCTACAGACAGACAGACAAGCAGGCATACGGATAGACAGACGTATACCGACAGCCACACTTGCATAATAATTCTTAGCGTTAACACCCGTAAGCCCAGAACACTTTCTCAGCGAATACATGGCTAATGCACTCACTCTCTCTCTCTCTTTCGCTGCTGGTTGCCTAAAAGCATTGCCTCTCGTTCGTCCCATAACAGCAGCTGCTCTCGCCTCAGATCCACTGCCTGACGCCAATGCAACGACGGTGACTGAGCGCTCATCGTCAAGGCAACGTCGACTTTGGTTAAGAAAATATTCAGACATAACTGAGAAAGTGTATTCGGTGAAGGTATAAGCTCAGCTGCACGGCGTCTGATAATAGTTTATTTTTACAGAGCATCAAGCCTGCCTGCCTGCCTGCCTGCCTAACTGCCTGCATGCCTGCCTGCCTACATGTATATGCCCGCCTGCCTGCCTGCCTGTCTACCTGCCTGCCTGCCTGCCTGTCTGCCTACATGTATATGCCCGCCAGCCTGTCTGCCTACCTGTCTGCATGCCTGCCTTCCATCCTTCTTCCTTCCTTTCTGCCTTCCTTTCTGCCTTCCTTCCTGCCTGCCTGCCTGCCTGCCTCCCTCCCTTCATTCCCTCCCTCCCTCCCTTTCTTTCTTTCTTTCTTTCTTTATTTATTCCCTCCCTCTCTCCCTCCCGCCTGCCTGTCTGCCTGCCTGCCTAACCCGCCGACATATTAAATCACTGACTGGACTCCTGTCAGGTAGTAAGTGTTGTAAGTGGCCCAGGTGTTGTGAGCGGAATGTGCCGGGAATCTCGGCACCTGTCCATATCAATATACGACGTCCCTCTGAGTGAGGTCGTAAAACGTCGACGTCTGCCAAGAATATTTCCATCAAAGCCACTGGAAAGGCATCATCATCAGCATCAGCAGCAGCAGCAGCAGCAGCAACATCAGCATCAGCATCAGAAGCACTTCGAAACGAAACGGGACGACACGGGGTCAAGAAGTTCAAGTGTTTTCAGTCTATACAGGCCGATCAGAAGCGCACTAAAAACGCTATATCACTCCTTCTCCGTTTGTTAAATGCATATGGATGGACAGACGGACGGAGGCAATGATGGGTCGAAATGATGGAAGGGGAGAGCCCCCGGGGACTAGTGGAGGGATGAAGGAATTCATGGATATAATGAATTATGAATCGAGTAGATATAGAGAGCAAGATAGAAACTAAAATACAGGTAGATGGATAGATAGCTATAGCAACATGGACAGATACATGTATATGCAGACATACAATGCAGACAGATAGAACAGGCAGACAGACAGACAGGTCGTTTAATTTGCATGCATCTTCAATTTAATTGTTAATCACTTAAACTTGTCAGCAATATCTTCTAATTGTCGAAAACTGGTAAGAAAGCCGTTTCCGATTACTTAAAAAGGTCCTCAGAAATTCTCCGCCGAAGACCCCCCCCCCAATCAAATTCTGGCTTCGGCCTTGTACATGATATATCCTCACGGCACTGTTGAACTTAGCATACCTCATCTTATCTCACCTGTTTGGTTGTATCTACTCTGCCCTACATACATGTACCTGAGCCTCAGCCGTTGTCTATAATAGCTCTGTCCATCTCGGAGGAATTACACGCTGGTCTCCAGGCAACCATTGTTCCGCTTCATTTCTTAATTAGCTTCTCATTGATTATTACCACTCGTCCCTTGGGCGAACTGCTTCACTAATTCCCTAATTACCTAAGACGTTCAATCGATATTTTTGCCACCCACACCACCCCCAGAGTTCCCCACCATACCCTTCATTTCTGTCTCTAATCCACGCACTACGGAAATCCGCTGTTCACCTATATATATATATATATATATATATATATATATATATAGTATATATATGTATATATAATTATATATATAAAGTAACGAGTGATGATTTTGCAAGCCAAACACAAAATATTCCATAACTCCACCAATGTCCACCATCTTTTCTCGTGATCGTAATTTTCAAACGTTTAATGCGCCGTTCGAAAGCCAAGCGCAAGGCACCAGATTATTCACGAGCGCTGTGTCTAGTCAAAAGAGTAGACCGATGGAGGTCGTGGTCCGTTTACCAAGGAATCAGATGTGGCAGGGCAGCTGCTAAGGTGGCCGACATTTAGGTGGTGAGAATTGGAATGTGGAAGACCAGGTGAGTTATTATCTCCTCCTCTGCATCTTTGCATCCGTCTCGACTTACGTTCAAGACTATTCTCTTTAGCCAGGGTTTGGTCGGGAGCACTTCTGAGTGGATACTCTTGAAGAGGGCTTCAAGAGGCGCTATATAAATCTCTCAAATGAATGAATGATTTCTGTTTGTGTATATGTCTGTATATTGTCTGTATGTCTGTATATTGTCTGTCTGTTTGTCTGTCTGTCTGTCTGTCCATCTGTCTATCTATCTGTCTGTCTATCCCTCTCTTCCTATGTCTCTCACATTGCCTAATTCTCTTAGCTGATATTGGGTGCTCTGCATCTTTTGCGACTGTCTCTCGGTTTCTGTTGTTTCTGTTGTGACTATATGTATGTGTGTATGTCTATATGTCTGTCCATCTGTCTGTCTATTCCTCTCTTCCTATGTCTCATGAACACATTGCTCCTAATTCTCTTACCTGATCGGCGCCAATCGGTCTGGCAATGGAAATCGATTTTACACGCCTGTATGGAGTCGTCTGCAGCAGACCCAGCAGGTCGAGTAGTAATAATCCCACGAGTGCTTCGTACTCCTCGATCGGTACATGCGCAGAGCCTCTCTTCTCTCTCGATTCATGCGCAGGTAAGGCCATTATATACACTCGCCATTCTACTACACACATGCTTGCTCCTCACGCACGCTGGCACGCTATAGTCGGCTCACCTGGCCGTGCGAACAAACGCACCGAGTGCGGTAAGGTATGCCATCTTTCGGTTTTATGACTGAGAGGGGTAGGCTATATACCGTCGGGGGAGAGATTATTGCAGCAAAAAATACTAATAGGATCCTTAGTATCATCCTAACTATTATTTATTTATTATTTATTTATTTATTATTATTATTTTTACCCGAGGTATATAATATAATTATGATCCCTCAGGTGTGCCAAACAATATCCGGAGATATAACTAATGGCGCTCTGAAACGGCAGATCACTCGGTAGTGTCTGATTGGTCAAAAGTGCCTCGGAAAGAAATAGCATTAAAGCGCTGGATGGATTATTATCATTATTATTATGGATTGATTTTTTAAACATCTGGAACGGCACCTAGACGACGATGAAGACGACGACGACGATAGCGACGTAGATTCGAACATGATGACGATGGCGACGATGACGATGATGATGACAACGACGACGACGACGACGATGATGATAATGATGATGATGAGTTTTTATATGGTAATTATATATAATTTATATGTTTATATTATATATGCCAGTCATTCAGGATCGCCACGGATTATCGTAGCGGTATTATTAACTGCCAGAAAACGGACGAAAACACAAATTTTGGAAGCAATGTTTGACAGGAATAATGCGACGTACATGTATACATGTACAATTGTACATGTAAATGTACATGTATACAGTTGAATAGCAGCAATGGGGATTATAGAAAAAGAGCGGAGATTTTGGAAATCAACCTATCAGAAGATCAAATACGAATAAAGAGAGGCAGACAACTAAATTTGAATGGATGACTGAACGGATGGATGAATGACTGAATGACTGAATGAATGGATGGATGGATGACTAATTGAATGGATGGGTGGATTGATGAATGGTGGATGGGTGAATTGGATGGATTGATGGATAGATGAATGGAATAATGGATGGATGGACGGATGGACGGATCGGTGGGTGGATGAGTTAATGAGTATGAGTGTTTTATTGGCGTATAGGGTGGGTGGATGATGAGTTCGTGGGTTGAGTAATCGGGCGGAAGCACAAACGGATGGATGGTTGGAATATGGGTGGATTGGAAAATGGATGAATGACCACGACGACAATGAACAAAAGATTAAAATAAGATCACCACACACATGCATTATCTGATACAGAAATGACCGCAAAAATCAGGTGAAGAATCATAAATTAATGTATAGTAACAGCGCCTTCATAGCAGTAGGCCAATCGGTAGCTAGCTTTGTCCACTATAGTACGATTTTAGGTTTGAGCTCCCCGAGTGAACTGCCTGGCCAATTATTGTTCACGCGGTATTTCATCTATCACGTAGACGTACAGTACAATAGTACAGTAACTGTAGCTCCAGAAGTTGGTACTGACATACGTTAAACACGAAACAAAGTTTAATGATGCAATTGGCATGTGGTCAATGATCATGACCGTGGAATCGATTCCATTACAGAAGATTATAAACCGAACAGCTTTCCTGTGTATGGTATTATAATTATTATACTGAAGCGCTAATTTTTATAGCAGCTATTCGGTGCAACGTGCGAAACAAAAACTTACCCCACTCGGTGCGATTCACCGCAAGTCGGACCGCAGAGGCCCACACTGAGTCTCGCCCAGCAGCGACTGCAGTTTGTCTGGCGTCACATCCGCTGACGTGTCACAGCCGATCCGATTTGCGCGTAATAATCTCAGCGGCTGGTTTAGCCCTTTCTCGGCGGAAGCGAAGGTTAATGCGCGCGCGACGTAGTACGCCTCGCATCTTACGTCTCTTGCTCTCCGCGTGGCGTTGCGTCAACACTCTTTCTGCGTTGCGGTAATCGAAAAATTTGCGACCGAATGCTGCGAGGCTTCTGTGCTTCCGTCCTACAGAGTGGGCTCGCCCATGGTGAGCACGCGTTGCCCGCAATTAGTCGGCAAAATGCCCTGCGAGCACTATAGGCCTTGGGCTGGACAAGAGGGATGAGATATATGCGGGTGGACTCCGAAATGTCATTGTAGCATTGCGTTGTTGAACATGTGATAGTGGAGTGATGTCGTTATGTGTGGTATAGAATAGTATATCAACAACGAATAGTAGGTTATTTATAAGAAAACACTGTGCAGCGTTTGGATGACCCCACTGCACGAGGAATGGCAACATGCAAGCCGCTAATGAAGTTCAGTTCCTTAAGTCCTTTCTCGCTCTCTCGCTCTCGGTCTCGCGCTCTCTCTCTCCTCTCTCTTTCCCTCTCCATCTCCCTCTCCGTCTCCGTCTCCCCCTCTCTCTCTGTCTGTGCGTATGTGTGTACGTGTGTACGTGTGTACGTGTGTACGTGTGTACGTGTGTACGTGTGTCTGTGTGTCTGCGTGTCTGCGTGTCTGCGTGTCTGTGTGTCTGTGTGTGTCTGTCTCTGTCTGTCTGTCTGTTTGTCTGTCTCTGTCTATGTCTCTGTCTCTGTCTCTGTCTTTCTCTCTCTCTCTCTCTCTCTCTCTCTCTCTCTCTCTCTCTCTCTCTCTCTCTCTCTCTCTCTCTCTCTCTCTCTCACACACACACACACACACACACACTCTGTACACAAGTGTTCTGCTGCATTACGTTGCATAACTGTATGGACTCTGGCCCTTCTTTCAGCAACCTTACATGTATAGTTGAAACACCTTTTTCTCGATACCGACTTTTTTGTCGTTCGGTCGAGAACGCCTTTGGATCTCTCTTGAAGCGGCGCTATATAATTTGTTGCTACTGTTTACAACTACTCTAGGGAAGAAGTTAAGAACCGACATCCGAAGATGTCTCTTCAACTCGACCACTATCGTAATCGTAATCGTGATTCTAACCGCAATCAAAATTATAATCGTAACCGTTAGTAGAATCCATAGGCGTAGGAGACGGGGGTCCAGGGGGGCAAATGCCCCCCCAAATTTCGGGCAAGTCTGATTTTTCGGGCAAGCAGACCCGGAAAAAGAAAAAAAGTTTTAGAAAATATTTACTTTTTAATTTTTCCGGGTCTTCTTGCCCGAAAAATCAGACTTGCCCGAAAAAAATGGTCGTCAGACCGACCTTTCGAGCAAAAAGTAACGTGAAATTTCAGAAGATTTTTCCCGGATAACTAAAAAAAGGTCGTCAGAATTTTCGGGCAAACGTAACGGAATTTTTCTTCAGATTTCGGCCGGATGAAAAAAATTTTTCGGGCAAAAGTCTCATTTTTGCCCCCCCAACGTTGAAATGTCCCCTACGCCTATGGTAGAATCGTAGTCGTTCTTGCAATCGTCATCGTAATCGTAATTATAATTTATAATTATAATTGCAATAGCAATTGTATTCGTAATCGTAATTGTAATTGTAATTGCCCGCCCAAACGGGTGACAACAGTTTCTTTTCAGACGTAGCGAAAATGTCTTCTACTGTCGGCTGTTGGTTCTCGTTAAGAACCAACCTCAAGCCCTTAGCAACGCAGTCGACATAAAGCTGCACATGAAGACCACGCTATGAAGCATCAACCGCCACATTCGTGGTCCTACGAGGGTCGTAAATGGCCGCACAGGTCTATCTCGACTTGAGTTCTGATCCCACCGCTGCCACCATCACTTGAGATGCGTTTAATCGAGAGCCTCCCCCATACATGTCAGCTAAACTACCCCGCCCGTCCAGTCCATCCACAGCCCTATCACACGACAATAGGCTATTGTTATTCAGCGTGTCCTAAGAGAGGACACGTGTGCTTGGCATATGAAGCTGCATCCTTAGATGCTCTCAACCAGTAATTCAATCTACGAACTGTGATCCCAAAAGGATTGTTAATGCTTTTGAATAAGAAACACACGGTTAAATGCGCGACAAAAATCAAATAAAGACTACGTCTGTATAGATCTTTCCAAATCCCACAGGACTTGCCATCTTGCCAAGTAGAGAAGCCAAATAAGTGAATTAGTGGCCTACTTTAAAACAGTCGACTTCCCCCGTCTAGCTAGAATAATAAATGATTACCATACTTAGGGGAGACCGGGGCATAATGAGATACCGGGCATAACGGGAAACTTCATTATTGTCCATCTTACTTACTTTTAAAATACGAAGAGTTTTCAATGTGAAGTGAAGCATCTTTGAAGATGAAGGACGAAAGCATTTACGATTTCAAAGAGTCTTGCAATTTTTACGATGAAAAGTTGATTTTCACGCTCTCCCAAGTAAGGTACGTCCATAAATCAAAAGTGTCTAGAAACAGTGGAGTTTATAAGTTCTCTTCGACCTGATCAATTCCAGATCACCTTACAGAACAAACATCGCCTTGCGTAGACTTTCCACGCATTTTTTGCATAGCCAATTAGCCATACATGTAGCCTACATACACGCTCGTGCCTGCATTATCCCACTGTAACGTGAATGGAAACGCCCAACATTGCAGTTTCACCATCTTGATTTTCTTTGTTCTTTAGCCTGCATTGCGTGATTCGGATTTGTCCTGCCATGCCTGGCATAATTATCACTTGCCCTCTCTGTGTTTGCTTAGCATGGCCTTGATGGTGCATGCCCGGAAATGCCCCGCATTTCATTATTTTTGCCTTGCTGGCAGTGCCTTGCCTGGACTTGCCAATAGAATTGCATAATTTGTCTTGTCTTGCCACGTCTTGCTACCTGCCTAATTCCTCAGACTTGCCTTTCATTGCACAATCCTTACCTTCTCGAAGGCATTGTCTTGCCTTGCCCTGTATCTTGCATGGACTTGCCTGGCATTGCATAATTTTAGTCTAGTCTTGCCTCTCATTGCCTTACCTTGACTTGCCTCTGCCCTCTTTGTTCTGACCGACGTACACGATGCAAGTCCCGCTGGATTTACGACAATGAGACGCTTTATTGAGGAGAGTCTGCCGAACAACCGTTAATCTTTGTGGCATTAATAAAGCTGCGCGGGAAATTATTATTCGCATCGCATCGTGAAATAATTGCATCAGGAAAAGCGCCTTACATGAATTATTATGAATTATGAATTATGAATGAGTGGCACTTTGCTAATGAAAATAATCGCGCAAACACACCGAGACACGACTACAAACATACGCTCGTACGAGCACACATGTGCGCATACAAACGCACAGGCATACAAACACACGGACACGCAAACACATGGGCATACAAACACACACATACAAACAAACGTACAAGCATACAAACACAAGGGCATGCAGACACACGGGCATACAAACTCACAGGCATACAAACACACAGGCGTACAATCAAGGGTCCAAACACAAACACGCGAACACAGGTCTGCACACACGCATTTACACATGCACATACGCTCACGTTCTCCGTTTCAGTATGCTCTCAGTTGCTACTATAATAGTATGTGTGTAACACTGTGTGTATGTGTGTGAGTCTGTGGGTCCTTTACTCATTCTGTCTGTCTTTCTGTATGTCTGTCTAGTTGCAGTCTGTCCAGCTGTCTAGCTATATATCTGTATGCCTGTCTGTCTATTTGTCTCTTTCTGCATGTCTTTCTGCCTTTCTTTCCTTCCTTCCGTCTTTATGTCTGTATGTATGTCTGTCAATCTGTCTGTCTGTCTGTCTGTCTGTCTGTCTGTCTGTCTGCATCCATGTGTAATTGTGTATCTCTTTTTACACTCCATGCCGTAGTAGTAGATGTGAAACATTATGCTGCTCTCTCACAACTCTCGATGTGGTCTCGTCTATTTTTTTATATGCATTTATTATTTATTTCTGATGCATTTGTTAAATTGTTTCGTACGCAAAGGTCAGCAAATCTGAATCAGTCTTTGCTTGCACAACCAACCAACAGGCTACCATTAATATCGTTGGATCCTAATAATTAATTAGGCCCTATACTCCCTATAGGTCTACCATTTGCAAGAGCACTATTGAGCAGACCATCGCATATTGGTCTTTTAATTGGTCTCAGGATTTGACTCAGGACTGGTCTTAAAAATAAGACTGGTCACAGGATTGGTATTGAGATTGTGATTGAGATTGAGATTGGTCGAAGCAATGGTCTCAGGGCTGGTCTTAGGATTGGTCTTAGAATTGGTCTTAGTAATGGTCTTGGGATTGGTCTAGGATTGGTCCTAGTAGTGGTCCTCAGATTGGTCTTAGAATTGGTTCTAAGATTGGTCTTTGGGCTTTGGACAAAAAGCAGTAAAACTGGACGGTCGTTGAAACTGGGTCGCTCGTCTTTCTGCTAAGTCCTCTAGTGCTAAAAGTCCATCACACGTCACTAGCCACACGCCTGTCTGCAGTTACCAGGCAATAACTATGTCTCCTCCTAAACAACCCCCCGGTTGTGTCACTGAACTTTTCCCCTATAGTAGTCAATAGTCATTAACCCTTGATGGACCGGGCATCGTGTGGATGCAGGCGCCCCTTAGTGGCCACTTTATCAGATAATTATTCACGTACAGGAGAACTTTGTTCTGTTTGTTTGGCCGACTACAGTAACTGGAGATTAAATTTACTAATTTAGACTATAGTAGTATAAATTATGTTATTAGACTTACTGGTACGAGGCACCGGATGGCATGACAAAGCCAAGCATACAATGCAGAAAGGTATGGAAGTAGAAACTGTTAGGACTATAATTCTTTAATTCACTAATTCATTCATTCATTTGAAGAATTTATACAGCGCCCCCTCAAGAAGTCCACTCAGAGGCGCTCCCCGTTCAGCCACGGCGATACAATGTGTGATATCGTACAGTAAATTAATTGTGTGTAAATATGTATCTGAACAAAATTGTACAGCGATGCTACGTCATCCAAACCATTCCATGCATCGATATATTTATATATATAATTTATATATATATATAGCCTATATATATATTACAAAGTAGGCCTGTACATGTACCTACATGTACTTGATCTACTACTGCTGCTGCTGCTACAGGTACTGCTACTGCTGCTACAACTACTACTACTATTATACTATTATCATCATTGTTATTATTATATAAATTCGTAAATGCAGACCATTTAAAATTCCCCTTGACAAATACGCCACACTATTGTAGATCCCCTTGATGACACCCTCCTTACTGCCGTGCCATTGAAGATCCCCATCCACCATTCCTGCTTAACCTCTACCATGCAACACCCTATGACATCATACAAAACATAGCAAGTCACATAATAATTATTATTCTAATAACAATAATTTCTTATTCATACCTTGGACGGCGTATTCAATCGCCCTGTATCCAGCGTTGTCTATTTGTTCCAGCGATGTTAATCCAACGCGTGCATCCTCCGCCAGAATGTGCTCCATCAGCTCCACATGACCATTGAATGCCGCCTGCATGAGAATCGTTCGCCCGTCATTCGCTACGCGGCGCCAGTCAACACCGAACAGCACCAACGTCTCGAACACATCAACATGGCCGCCGCTTGCCGCGTACATCACCGCGTTCCAGCCATTTCGATCGGAAGCCCTCACGTCCAGTCCATTGAGAGGTCCGTGGACGCAGAGGTAGCGTACCAGGTCGAGTCTGCCCCTGATGGCGGCCTCCATGAGGACGGTAACCCCCGCGGTGCTGGGGAGAAAGCGGAGCCCGGCTGATGATGCTACCACCGTCTCTAGGAGGTCGACGCCGCCATTGCCGCGGACGCAGTAGAACAGACAGTTGCATCCGTGATCGTCCGTGACCTTGGGGTCAAGGTCAAGGTCAAGGTCCCTGGCGTGTTCGAGGAGGTAGAGGAGGATGGAGCGACGGTTGTGGAGGGCGGAGTGGTGGATGAGGGACAGCCCGTCACTGGACCTGCGATCCAGGGACACTCCACGACGGAGGAGGCTAGAAAGGTCGTTGACGTTTGTACAACTGAAGAGGATGTCCGATCCAGGGGAATTGGATGAGTCCGGTGGTTGATCAAGGGTTAACTCCTCCAGGTCGTCGCCTAGTTCCGTGTCATCCGCATCGCCGAGCAGTCCTCGCGTTTCACCTGCTTTTACAGGCAGCTCTGGTCGACTGCTGCCTCTGCGAATGTAGCCGCCTTCTTCACTGGCTTCCCTTCCCATAGTTTCTCCGTGCGGTCGGCCAAAACGGATTGGATCAGTGATACGATGGGAGTAACGTCACGCCCTGTAATGCAATATTACAACACCATTTAATGCTTAAACTTATAGTACACTCCCAGTGTGAGAATTGTGGAAAAATAACTGGGTGGGGTGGACTCTGATCCACGTGGAATTATGTGTGTGAAGAGGAGACTTTACTATGGGCTCTAAGAAAGAATGGGGGTTGAACACCCCCAACGCTCCCCTGCAATTTTCACTCAGTTAGTACTCCAAACTATAGATACAATGTAGAAGATTAGGCTTATATATTATAATAAGATATTTATCAGAGACCTGTAATTATAAGGTCAATTAGAGCTGTAAGCTTACTAGATAATGTATAAAGTAGGATACTTTCATTGTGAATATCATTCTCAGGATTTTCCCAACAAACAAACAACGATAAATTTCCACTCACGTACTCTATCTGCGTGAACGAAAATCTAGCACCGTCAGCTATTATTATATCTGAAGTCCATGCATACGTTGCAGAAAATCTATGAGTTCGCTGTAGGTCGAACATCGGCCTCTATTCTCTGTCTCTTCTCTCTCTCCTCAAGTCTTATCCGTAGTTCCGTACCATGGCCATAGTCGAAGGTATACGCACTTACGCAGGTATACAGAGTGTACTCACCTCGCAAATATTTGAGTTCATATTATACGGACAATTGACCAGAAGACAACTCTGTTATTATTATAGGCAACTGTATCGTGCACTCACCCCTAATCTTGCCACTACAGCCCAGCTGATCTTTAGGCTATAGCAGCTAAACCCTCACTGGCCAACTTCAACCGGTTCTTTCCCGCGTTTTTCACAATACCACACTTACTTCCGGCGGACTGTCCAATGGTCTCGATCAGTAGGCCTAAACCAGACCATTCTATTACTGATAGTATTAGACGGCTCTGGCCTAAACTATAGGTCACAGTTATTGGCCCATTGTGGATATCGCACAACTATGGACCTAATCATCATCGTGTACCAAGAGCCGACTTACCTATTCAGGGTCCGACAGCTATTATTACGGCCGCTATTTGTCACAGTCATTCAACATTTAGGCTACCAGGTAATATTAATTTCAGACAATGCAAGGTAATCCAAATGTATGAAAAGTGATGAAAGTAATGGTAGGCTAATGTGCAAAGTAAGGTAAGTAAGCATACACACAGGTGTACAGACCTCTGGCAGATAGCAAACATGCAAGCAAGCAGGCAGACATGCAGACCGACTAGCATGCATGCAAACCGACAGGCAGGCAGGCAGGTAGGCAAGAAGACAGGCGGCAGGCAGGCATGCAGACAAGGCGGCCAAAAATTAATTTTCGAATAGACCAGCCATAATTATATAGTATACTTGTTACTTTAATACCTTCTTTCACTGTACTTTACTTTAGCTCATTATCCTGTCTTGCAATATTATACTTACTTAATTAAGCGTCAACGCTGCCTTACCAGATAATTTGCATGTACATGTACATTTGTACCTGTCTTCTATAGCGCCCGAGAATACGCTGATTAGCGGACGGGTTGACAAACTAAGAACAAGCGTATATATCTCGAACACAGATGAGGGTGATTGATGAATAGAAAGTAAACTCACATCAACCGATATGTCCATTGTACAATGTACACACAAACTACAATAACCGATCTGTCAATGTGCTCAGCGCATCTCGATAAAGTCTCCCTATTGCTTTGAGTGTGTGCGACTATACGGATCACCCAACATCACAGTATAGTGTATATATATAGTTATATACGGATGTTGACCCTTGCACTTTTCAACATATAGAACTCGTTATCATCGGCTAAGCTTATAGGATAAGAAGCGCTGCAGCCATGAACAGCTTGCGCAGGTGTATTTATAAAGAGCTATAGGTTATTCCGTTATGAGAGGCGTACCTTGCTCTACCTGCTGATAACTGCGTATAAATTGGCAAGCCACATCGATATAGTACATTAATTGCCAAGATCAGTTTATCTCAGTAATAAGATCTAGATTCTAGAGTCGCAACTCGTTTTGGTTCAGCGTGACATGTCCTCAAGCTTCTGATATGACTAGCGTTTAAACAACGTTTACCATACTAATAGCCCTCTTGATTCCCCCACTGCTCTCACTCTGACAGTGCCAGTCCCAAGCCTAGATAAAGAAGGAGAGTAACGCTAATGGTCTTTGTTTAACGATTGTATTGTATTGTATTGTATTTAAACATTTATAAAGCGCCTCTAGTAGGGTGAACCGTTCAGAGGCGCTCCCAGTGCGCAAGGCCCAGCGAGAAGAAACAGGTTTTGAGAAGAGACAAAGCAGAGGAGAGACTACCAGAAAGAAGTGTAGAGCGAACAGAAGGAGAGAGGGCATTCCAAAGAGAAGGACCAATTGAGACAAATGATCGAGACTGAGCCATAACAGTTCTAGACCGAGGAACCAAGAGGTCAAATCTGTTGGATGAACGAAGTGGACGGTGGGAGGAAGCTGAGTGAGGACGAAGTAAAACATTAGTGAGATATTTTGGGGCAAGACCCCGTTGAGCCTTTATGATCAGAGTCAGGATCTTAAATTGTGTGCGAGCACGGAGAGGAAGCCAGTGAAGTTCATGAAACATAAAGGTAGAGATGTGAGAGTATACTTGGGAAGGCGGGCAATCAATCTAGCAGCTGAGTTGAGAACCGACTGAATCGGTGAAAGACAAACTTTAGGAAGACCAATGAGGAGAGCATTGCAATAGTCAATTCGTGAACATATAAAAGCATGAATTAAGGTAGTGAAGATGGAGGAGGAGACAGAGCGACGAATGGCTCTAAGACGTCTTAAATGGAAATATGACGAGCGTGTAACATAGGAAATATGCTCAGTAAAGGTAAGTGAACTATCAATTACAACACCCAGATCCCGCACACTTGAAGATACAGTGTAGCAGTGTAGCTAAGCCGCAACAAACTAACTATCATAACTTTATCCTCCCTTCTTCTGTCAAAATAACTGTTTTAAACATCATTCTACCGTACACCTGACCTATACCTTATCTTTCCTTTTCTTTTGTTTCCACTTCCTTCGGTTACTTTCTCTCCCACAGTCCCACTTCCTTTCAATCCTGCCCAGGTAATTTCTCTTGCCACCCTTTATACGTTCGCCTTTCTTCCTTGCTTTTCCATGCTCTCAATTCCTTCCCATGACTTCTCTTCCATTGATCCCTTTCTTTGACTTTCATTCAGCCGCTTTTCCTTTCTTCCCTTAATCGTCTTCCATAGCCTCGCCTGTACTGATGTTGTCCCATTCTTTTCTATTAACTTCCTCTTTCCTTTGCATCTATTCATTTGCATTCCTCTGCTGCCAGGTCTCAGAAAATCTTATTGTCCATGTCAGCAGCAGATGCTTAACCGGAGATAGACAGAAATAGGCAGACAGATGGAGAGGGAGGGAGGGAGACACAGAGACTGACAGACGGTTGCAGATGCAGATACAGATGCAGATAAGGAGGCAGAGAGCGAGAGCGCCAGAACGACAGAGACAAAGACAGAGAGACAGATACAGATACAGAGAAAATGAGAGGGAGACAAAGACAGAGACAGAGAGATACAGAGACAGACTGACAGACAGGCAGAGACAGACAGACAGTCAGACAGACAGAGACAGACAGAGAGACATACACAGTAGAAATTACACAGGCAGTGAGACTTGTAAGATATACAGACAGAGTAAGAGGATCATGTTTGTTAAGCCCGTAGTTCGACAGATTCTGACTAAGTGCATAGGCGCAGTGTAAGTTCTGCGTATATCGCTGTATATATACACATATACATAATATAAATATATACATATATATTATATATACCTAATATATAATATATATATATATATATATATATCGCTCGTCATCGTCGTTGCCATGGAGATTCTCCGTCCAATCGGGTCTCGGTTGAACAGCCGAGTCAACAATGGAACCGATTGGAACCGATCTCACCTTCTTCCATCGATCATACACTGTAGATGTCGTCGTCATCGCTCTAAAACGATGGACTGCTGGGAATTGTTGGAGTATATAATTAACGAATTGAACGGAGATAATAATAAGCTTGCTATGATGCAGAAATAAAAGAGATGAAATGAGATAAATTGAGATAGAGTGCAAGATAAGCAGAGATGAATGATAAGAATAGAGTAGGGGATTGAACCCCTTAACCTCCCGGCAATTCTCACCCTGGGTATGATGATGATGATAATAATAATAATAATTAATAATAATAGTAGTAATAATAATAATAATAATAATAATTATTATTATTATTATAACAATTATAATAATATATAGTGGGGCGCGGTGGTGTAGTATTGGCGTCGTTGCCTTGGAGCCGGTTCGAACCCACCTCGCCGCGTAAGGACCATGGGCACATAAAAAAGAGCTTCGAAGCGAAATCCACTGTAGTCCTTACATCATGATTGCGTTAGTAAATGCATTATTTTACGGTAGCATTATTTCGTTTTGGGGGGTGTTCAAACACCCAAAACACTTCCCTAGCTACGGCCTTGCCACCACAACACTTCTCCGCCACCATCACCACCACCCCCACCTCCACCACCTCCACAACCGCCGCCACCATCACCACCACCACCATCAACCTCCACCACCACCTTCACTACCACCACCTACACTACCACCACTTCCACCATCACCACCAGCGCCACCTCCACCACCACCACCATCACCACCACCACCACCTCCACCACACTTCTCCGCCGCCGCCGCCGCCACCATCACCGCCACCACCATCATCACCACCAACACCACCATCATCACCACCTCCACCACCACCACCTCCACCACACTTCTCCGCCGCCGCACTCTTCCACCTATATACTTCCGCTTGCGACAAAGCGCCTTACGACGGATTAAATGGAAAGCGTAGGATTCGTTTTCGCATCGAACTGCTGCAGCAGTATCAGATTGCATCGTAGGCTATACGTTTGTGGTTGGCTCAGCATAATATCAAAGGCTTGTCGTTGCCACCGCTGCTGCTGCTGATGATGCTGATGATGCTGAGGCAGAATCTAATTGTCGGCCGAGCGAGTAGAGGCTGCGGGTTGCAGTTGCCTTTGTATGAGTGTGTGTGTTTGCGTGTGTGCGCGTGCGTGTCGGCCCAAGTACAGGTACGGAGATCGTTTATCGTTTAGTCGTATTCGTTTGTTTGCCACCTCTGCAGGTAGGTGTACGTAGGTGGTGACGATGAGGTAGGTGGGGGTGTGGTGGTGGTGGTGGTGGTGGTGGTGGTGATGATGATGATGATGATGATGATGATGATGATGATGATGATGATGACGACGACGACGATGATGATGATGATGATGATGATGACGACGATGACAATGATGATGATGATGACGACGACGACAACGACGACGATGACGATGACCATGACGAGGATGAAGACGGCGACGAAGACTATGGTGATGGCGATTATGATTATGGTGACGACGATGATGATGACGACGATGATGATAATAATTATGATGTTAATAATGATCATGATGATGACAATGATGATAAGTTTGATAAGAATGATGGCGGAGAAGCACATTTGCCCAAAATGATGACGATGATGATGTGTTCTGCATGGTTTTCGTGGATGGAGAGGCGGACTGGAGAGAGGTGGATGAAAGGACTGAAAGGACGGGATGGACTCAATACAGGACAGTATGGGATGATTCTAGAAGGAACTAACCCTCCCTAATGACACGTGCTGCGGCGAAGCAAGGGATAAGAAAAGCATGAACGCGCTTCAATATAATTTTTATAGATGCGTCGATTTAATTCTGTTAAAAAAGAAATGTTTCAGTGCTGCAATGTAATGGGTTTTTAAAACGCTCAGGTATGTTTATAGACGCGCATAGTGTTACGATGTTCCGATTGTGATCTCGCTACGTTTGATCAAAATTTTATACTATTTGATTACTATATATGTTTTATCAAATGTCATTTGATCACTAGTCGTTTATCAAATGTAATTTTATCACTAGTCGTTTTATCAAATGTAATTTTATCACTAGTCGTTTTATCAAATGTAATTTTATCACTAGGCTTTTGATCAAAATAGCATTTTATCATTAGACGTTTT
This sequence comes from Lumbricus rubellus, assembly GCA_945859605.1. Taxonomy (NCBI): domain Eukaryota; kingdom Metazoa; phylum Annelida; class Clitellata; order Crassiclitellata; family Lumbricidae; genus Lumbricus; species Lumbricus rubellus. The sequence goes on from OX243818.1 coordinate 25,594,681, forward strand.
ATCAAAATATGTCATTTGACTAGTAAACATTATTTTTGTTCAAATATCATTCGATCACTAGACGTCTATCAAATGTCATTTGATCAGTGAACATTTTAGTCACGTATCATTTTGATTTCCCGAATTTTAAACCGGACATATAATGACTTGATCAAAGGTCTAGATAGGCGTATGATGAGTTAGGATTAAGATGATAAAGACGAAAATGGAAATATTATTAATTAGTAACCGAAATATTCGGCCAATTCTAATTTTAACTGCAATTAAAAGTTGCCAGAAAATTCTCAAAGCTTCATAAACACCTTGCCCACGTATTTCCTTGCTAAAATTCTAATAAACAATTGGAATGTTATATGCTATAAGCTTAGACTCAGATGAGGTTTATGGTCAGGTGCGCATGCAATATGAACTTCACCACATCAATAAATTTAAATGAATTGGAAAGAACCTGGTGTGGCAATAAAATTTTAGCTTCTGGCAAGGAAATAATCAGACATTTCTCAGACTGCATCTGGAACATGAGAGGTGTTCCTGCAATATCAATATCAGTCGAGACGGCTGTTTGGATTTGCAGAATTTTTGAGCAAGTCAGTGAATAAATTAATTTGAAACCAATAAAAGTTAGAACTCACGGTGTATAATTCCAAAGTGCGATACTGATCTTTCGTGAAAAAAAAACAGTTTTCACAGTGATAAACAGAAATAGAGTGAAGATCAATGACATTTGAATTTGAGGCTGGGAGCGTCTCTGAGTAGTTTCTTGAAGGCGCGCTATATAAATGCTCTGAATGAATGAATTAATTATCGTCGTTATCTGAAGTAGGCTATGTTATAATTTATTATTATTTATATTTCTCCACTTCTTTATTATAGGCTAGTGCTAATTCAAGCTCTCTCTAATCCGAGGCGCTTCGGATTATTGTAACAGCGCATACACTGCATTCGGAGTTTGACGCCGAAGCGCCCGAGCAATAAATTGCGAGTGAAGAACATGCTCAAGGTTCCTACGTGGCGGCTTGAGGTGGATTCAAACCTGCAACCCTTCGGCTGCAAGGCAACGATCATGCCAACTACCACCACGCGCCACATGTGTGCAATAAAGATGAATGACTTATCATTTAGATTCCAATCGAATAATATAACTAATCGAATACACAAAGCCAATTCATGGGCGCCCGCACATAGGGGCAAGGGGGGGGCACTTGCCCCCACCTGGAAAACTGAAACCTATTTTTCTCACTACTACTTTTGGGATTTATAACAAATTTCTTCGCATTAGAGAATTAAAAACCTACTTTTAACTAATACTTTCAATTTTTTAAACAAGTTTTCTTGCAAAAAGAAGTAAATCATATGAGCTTTTTTTTAAAAAGTGAAACTGAAAAAATTTACATCAAGAAACCTCTGTGAAAATTACCCATGCATGTTTTTAACTTCCCACTTTGCATTTTTTGATCTCTTGCTAACATTTTTTTACGTTGACCATCGTGTTTTGCCCCCTCCTGCAAAAATTTCTGCGGGCGCCCATGAGCCAATTCTAATTCGAATTTATTATTGCTTCAAGATTTTCTGAATAATTGTTATTTTGATCATCATTCTATGTTATCTAGTAGATTGAGCGCCAAACTTGCAACCTATGGACCCTATTTTGTGCAGCTTTGTGTTCTGACTTCAGCAACTAATTCAAATGATTAGCTCTGGACCAAATTCTAATCATAAGAAGTGATTCCTTGGAAAATTAGCATTCTGATTCCTTTGGTGAAATTCGAACTAAGCCTAATGCTAATTCTAATTTACTGATTTAGAATGTCATTGTGGAACAAATTAAATTAATGCAATTGAATGCATATGAAGAAATGTCATATTATTTCCTCGCCGGAAGCTAAAATTTTATTGCAAAAACCCTTTTTCATTTAGTTTAGATTTGTTGATATGGTGAAATTCTCCATAACACACGTCACAACTGAAGCAATAGCCTATTATTCCTTCTTTGAAAAATTATATTATAAAAATAAGAACTCATGGTAGGTCTATTCGTTGATATTTATTATAGTCCTTTATGTGCCATGGGGTCCCGTTTGCAAAATGGTGTTGGGGGAGTTTCTCACTTCCAATCAGTCAGTGGGTCCCTGGACATGAAAAATCACCGAGGTGCTTGTCTGCCATGACGTCACGAATGACGTAATCGGCAAATCCAATATGGCCGCCACCGGCCATATTGGAAAATTCATCTTCTTTATTTCTTGCAGTATATGCACGTGTAATACCTCTAATGGTACTGATTTGAGTATGTAGAATTCATTACTGGTATTGTTTTTGTCATCGGGGGTCATTTTGAGGTCATAAAGTCATTGTCAAGGTCATTTTTTCATCTTTTTCATTTCCTTCAGCTTATGCACGTGTAATACCTCTAATGGTACTAATTCAGGTATGTAGAATTCATTTTTGATAATGTTTTTGTCATCAGAGGTCATCTTAAGGTCATAGAGGTCATGTCAAGATCACTCAGTTTCATATTTTTTATTTATTACAACATATATACATGTGTAATACCTCTAATGTTACTAATTCGGATATGTAGAATTCATTTCTGACATTGTTTTTGTCATCAGGGGTCATATGAAGGTCGTGAGGTCATGGTCAAGGTAATTTTGTCGCATCAATGATGTCGATTATAACTGGAATGAACATAGCATTGCAACAGGTGTTATAACTTTAATTGAACAAATTTAGCTAGCTTATTATGACATGTTAAAAGTCAATGCTGCTTTGTGTCATATTTCAGTGCATCAATGAAGTTTGTCTTTAAAATATAACCATTAAGATTGTTTGGATGTGTGCAAGCAAGTTTTCATCGTACATGTTTGCAGGATGAGTTTTTGTCTTCCCATCACAAAATATGACGTAGGAATTTGCAGCAGCATGGCAACCAAAGCGTCGATTGTCACACTTGCCTGCACAGTTGCACATTGTGAGCATAATTCGTAACAAAAGATGCAGACATTGTAATGGAAGCAGTGCACCAAAGTGTTCCTTGCACCCGCAATTTAATGGCTCTATAATTTTGCTTTATGTTCAATTGTTCATTGTGTGTTGCAAGTGGTTGGCATGGTGCACCAGGAGGGCCCGTCGCTGTAACTATGTGGCCTCTGATCCACTGCTTGTAGGAGGGAATGCATCAATTCCGAACGTAGTGTATGCGATATAGTTGTCTAATCTCATCTGGTCGAACGTTTCACATGTTGTAATTGACCTTGGCTCTGCCCAGACACACACCAAGTACTTCTCTACTAATGCTGCATCTTGCTCTAACAGCGTGCCTGTCACTCCAAAGCTTGTTAGATAGGCTACTGTATAGCCTAGTGTACTGGATTGCAAGAAATAGCTGCGGCGACTGCGTGTCTGGATCCCACCTTGGACGTAGGCCTGCCGATCAACAACATAAGATTGGATATGGACAGCCATAGCTGTCAGCAGGGAACCTGGATCGGGGGTGAAGATTATGCAAAGGGACCCACGAGGATCTATAGTTGACCCGTAAGCTACCATGAAGAGGCGGTCAATCGGAAAGGAAGCAAGCCGGTCAAGTGCATTTCCAGAGAGGTCGAAGGAAATCGATAAACGCTTGCATCGATAAGGTGCTAGATAGCACTTTTGAGATACAAGAGAATGTCGTGATCAGCACTGTAAAATCTAGATCATTTCAAATTAAACAGTGCAGTGCAGTGAGAGGAGATCTTGGATCTATCTTTAACACCGTAGGCCCTATAGGTATAAGAGAAAAGGCGGATAAGTAATGTTTCTGTGGAATGGCGCTTGCGAAAACATGCCTGGAAATTGGGGAAGGTTATTTTTCAAGATAATGCATATGCTATGCATCAACAATCCTCTCAAATATTGTGACTGAGGTTTAGGATGATAGACTGTAGGTCGTATGTAAAAAGGTTGGTGGAGGACTACTATCCGTGGCTTCACGGACTGTATCGTTAAATGCTGTCAAGAGGTCCATGGGCTCCTCGAGTGCTGAATAATCTTGAACTCCCAGTAGCTTCCCTACTTTTCATTGTACTGACAGTGCATTTATCGGACTTATCCACGCTGATTGCTCGGCAGGTGATTTGGTTTGTCTGTAGCGCCTCTCCAGGCAGTGTTTAATCTAGTCCCCCTCCGCTGGGGGGGGGAATTCAGGTTTCTGGGGGGGGGGAGACAATTGAGCGTCAGAAGGACGCTCGTGAGGCGCGTAGCGCCGAGACCCGTAAGGGGAGGGGTATGGGGAGGGGGATGTGCCCCCTCCCCATCAGAATTTTTTTGAATTTCCACATTGCAATGGTAGCATTTTAAGGTGTCATCTTAACAAAATACCTATACTTTTTCAGAGCCTCATCAGAAACTTTTTGAATTTCCACATTGCAATGGTAGCATTTTAAGGTGTCATCTTAACAAAATACCTGTACTTGTTCAGAGCCTCATCAGAAACTTTTTGAATTTCCACATTGCAATGGTAGCATTTTAAGGTGTCATCTTAACAAAATACCTGTACTTGTTCAGAGCCTCATCAGAAACTTTTTGAATTTCCACATTGCAATGGCAGCATTTTAAGGTGTCATCTTAACAAAATGCCTGTAATTTTTCAGAGCATCATCAGAAAATTTTTGAATTTCCACATTGCAATGGCAGCATTTTAAGGTGTCATCTTAACAAAGTATACCTGTACTTTTCAGAGCCTCATCAGAAGCTTTTTGAATTTCCACATTGCAATGGCAGCATTTTAAGGTGTCATCTTAACAAAATGCCTGTAATTTTTCAGAGCATCATCAGAAAATTTTTTAATTTCCACATTTCAATACCAGCATTTTAAGGTGTCATCTTAACCAAATACCTGTATTTGTTCAGAGCCTCATCAGAAACTTTTTGAATTTCCACATTGCAATGGCAGCATTTTAAGGTGTCATCTTAACAAAGTATACATGTATTTTTTGAGAGCCTCATCAGAAACTTTTTGAATTTCCACATTTCAATACCAGCATTTTAAGGTGTCATCTTAACCAAATACCTGTATTTGTTCAGAGCCTCATCAGAAACTTTTTGAATTTCCACATTGCAATGGCAGCATTTTAGATTGTCATCTTAGCACTCATTTTAGCATATATTATAATAGTAAATAATTACTATAACCATATAATAGTAAATAATATCACGATATATTATATTGTAACAGTTAATGTAATTCGATGATGTAAGCAGCAGCTAAAAACTATTATAATTTGCCAAATTTTTCTGGAGGGATGTCATCTCTGTTTTTAGTTAGGCAAAAATAGTGTTTATACTAATATATACAGTAAGTAGCCAACCGTCGCGCAGCGACGTCGGCGTATTGACATGACATGACATGACAGTAAGTTATAGCCTACTCATTGCAACATGATAGTATCATATATTATATTCGTAAATAATCATATAATAGTAAATAATATCACGATATATTATAACACTTCATGTAAAACAATGATGAAAACAGTAAAAAAACTAATATCATTTGTCAAATTTTTCTGGGGGGGAAATGTCAATCCTGGGGGGGGGGAACTTTCCCCCCCCCCAGAGACGTCTAGATTAAACACTGCTCTCCAGGTGTTGGGCATGTCCACTATATCCTCGTGGGTCCTTTTGCATAATCTACACCACCGATCCGGGTTCCCTGCTGACAGCTATGGCTGTCCATATTTAATCTTATGCTGTTGACCTGCAGGCCTACGTCCAAGGTGGGATCCAGACACGCAGCCGTCGCAGCCATTGCTTGCAACCCTGTACACTAGGCTACAGTATCTAACAAGCTTTGGAGAGACAGACACGCTGTTAGAGCAAGATGCAGCATTAGTAGAGAAGGACTTGGTACATGTCTAGGTATAGAGCCAAGGTCAATTAGAACATGTGAGATGTTCGACCAGATGATATTAGACAGCTATGTCACATACACGTTCGGAATTGATGCACTCCCTCCTACAAGCAGTAGATCAGAGGACCTTAGAGGCCACATAGTTATAGCAAGGTCCCTCCTGGTGCACCATGCCAACCACTTGCAACACACAATGAACATGACCTCATAACCTTCAGATGACCCCTGACGACAAAAACAATGTCAGAAATGAATTCTACATATCCGAATCAGTAACATTAGAAGTATTACACAAGTACATATGTTGTGATCAATGAAAAATATGAAACTGAGTGACCTTGACATGACCTCTATGACCTTAAGATGACCTCTGATGACAAAAACAATATCAGAAATGAATTCTACATACCTGAATTAGTACCATTAGAGGTGTTACATGTGCATAAGCTGAAGGAAATGAAAAAGATGGAAAAAATGACCTTGACAATGACTTTATGACCTCAAAATGACCCCTGATGACAAAAACAATATCAGAAATGAATTCTACATACTCGAATCAGTACCATTAGAGGTGTTACATGTGCATAAGCTGAATGAAATGAAAAAGATGGAAAAAATGACCTTGACAATGACTTTATGACCTCAAAATGACCCCTGATGACAAAAACAATATCAGAAATGAATTCTACATACTCGAATCAGTACCATTAGAGGTATTACACGTGCATATACTGCTAGAAATAAAGAAGATGAATTTTCCAATATGGCCGGTGGCGGCCATATTGGATTTGCCGATTACGTCATTCGTGACGTCATGGCAGACAAGCACCTCGGTGATTTTTCATGTCCAGGGACCCATTGACAGATTGGAAGTGAGAAACTCCCCCAACACCATTTTGCAAACGGGACCTCATGGCACATAATGGACTATTAGTGGTAGGGCCTACAATGCAAACATCCAGCAAAATGTAAGCAAGGAAATACGTGGGTGTTTATGAAGCAATGAAATTTTTCAGACAACTTTTAATTGCAATTAAAATTAGAATTAGCAGCATATTTCGGTTACTAATCAAAAATATTTTCCTTTTCAACTATCTCATCTTTAATAGAACTCTTTGAGGCTTTACTGTCGTCTGGCATTTCTTGATTGATGGGTTATTAATTTTACTTCGATCGCGGCCTGCTTGCTTGCGTCAATTGGTCTGGTTTGGTTAACTACGTTTAATTTAATTTTTCTCCAAGTAAATTTCATTGATGCTCTTGCACGCGATCAATATTCCCACGTACTTTAGACACACGTGCGCCTTCATTATTTCTTTTATCCATCCATCCATTCATCCATTCAACTCATCTATCCATCCATCCATTCATTCACTCATCTATCCATCCATCCATCCATTCATTCACTCATTTATCCATCCATCAAAATTCATCCATCCATGAACTTCATCCACCATTGAACGATCGATCGATCCATCCATCCATCCATTCATCTAGTCATCTATCAATTAAATTCACCAAATAGTAGTTCATTCTTTTATTCGTCTATTAATTAATTCATCTATTCATCCATTCTGATCTATTCATGCATTCATCAATACCTCCAGTAAAATTCCTCCATTCACTCATCCATCCATCCAGATTCATTTATCCATCATCCATCAGTTCATTCACTCATCTAACGAAATTCATCCATCCATTCGTGCACCCACTATCCATCCAACAAAAATTCCTGCGTCTATCATTCATCCATCCATCCATTCATCCAATCATCCATTCACCGAAATTCATCGACCATTGATTGATCGATTCAGCCATCTATTCATCCATCCATCTATTCATCCAGTCATCTATTCATCCAGTCATCTATCGATTAAATTCACCAAACAAACATTCGTTCATTCTTTCATTCATCCATTAATTTATCCATCCATCCATCCTCCCTCCCTCCCTCCGTCCATCCATCCTTACCTCCCTCTCTCCCATCCATCCATCCATCCGTCCCTCCCTCCCTCCATCCACCCATCCATCCTCTTTTCTCCAACCGTCTTTCATCTCCTTCACCTTTCTCCTCTTCGTCACCTGATCCCATTCCAACCTTCTTATCCACCCATTCTTCTTCACCGATGTATTATCCACGTCGCCTCTGGCTTTGATCCGATGATCTCAGAGTCGTGCACTCGAAAGATCTTTTCACTGCAGTGTTCGATTAAATCGATTAACTTCTGACCCAAGATGTCGCACTCACCACGGACTCCGAAGGTCATTCAGGTCAGCACGCATGCGCGTACTTGTTGGCAAGAGATACAGGGATACAGGCATCATCGCTTTATATAAAGGACGCGGTGGTGTAGTGGTGGCGTCGTTGCCTTTGAGCCGAAATTTCCGAGATTCGAATCCACCTTGCCGCGTAAGGACATTGGGCAAGTCCTTCACTCACAATTGCTCAGCGCTTCGGCGTGAAACTCCGATGCAGTGTCCGCTCTGCATTCGGGAGCGCATCTGAGTATAGGACAGATCAGATTTACACCATATAATAATTATGTAAAAAATTCGTTTATTATTGTTAATCAAAATATCACGCTTTTTTATTTTTTTAGTTTTTTTTAAAGAATATTTTCACGTGACCATGTTTTTAGATATGGCCGTTCATAGGGCCTAATCATTTTCCTTAATTTAATTTTTGTCTGATAGCCTATCATAATTCAGGTATCTGTTTGACATTGAATTAAATTAAGGAAAATGATTAGGCCCTATAAACAGCCATATCTAAAAACATGGTCACATGAAAATATTCTTTACAATTATCTTCGCATATGTCCATTGTTGTCAAAATCGAGTTTAGACTTGTTTTGTAGCAAAAAAAGTGGTTATCTTTCTTCACTGTTAACCGTTAGGAGATACGACAAGTCGTTTTAAAGATATTCAACGAAAACTACTTGTCGTATGTCCAATTTCAGTGTTGCTTTGTCGTATCTCCAATTTTTTTGCCGTATCTCCAGTTTACGCATTAACGGTTTAAAAGTGCATTGTCGTATGTCCAGAAAAGCTCGGCGCTGATTGGACGATGGAGATACGACATCCCACTTCGTTGTATCATAGTGTCGTATGTCCAGGAAATAAAAAGTTCTTTTATTTAAAAAAGGGTATTAAACTTGCGAAAATTGAAACGAACAAAGTCGCAATTGATTGTATATTGCTTTCTTTTATTATTTCATATTTAAAAAAAATTCTCACGTCAGGATGACTTGCAATTGATTTAAATCCATTTTATGCAACATTTTCCAGAATTTCACAAAAACCACACTAAGTTTCAGTTTAATTTTAGTGCAACATCCTTTAATTAATGTCGATACTTTAATATGACGTCTTTGCTTGAAGTTTTATTGCACTGGATATATTTTTTGGCGTCCAAAGTTGCGAAACTTCAAACTCGTTTTTCTCGGAATTCACAAAAGTGGACAACTGGACATACGCGAAGATAATTGTCAGGCGACGATTTTTTGTTTTTCCTTTTTTCTCGTTTTATTCCGTTCTCTTTTTTTGAAGGAGGGAACTACATTTTATTCTTTTTTATTCTTTTGTTTGTCTTAAACATCTTTGGAATACACAATCACTAACTTTTTATCAATATTTAAGACAGAATTTTCACGTACATCGAAAGCTTGTACATTGTAGACCTATAGACCTATCTATAGGCCTACGGTGAGAAAACGGCAGACGGAACCACATCACGTCGAAATAGAATATCATTAGCTCAGTGCCTGGCGTCTGGCGCTAAATAAATGACCGTATGTTATAGTCTACAGCTGACCACCGATAGACTATATATAGGCGATCGTTCGGGAGCTTACGGAAACACTGCCGGAGACTGCCGAACGATCGTCGGGATGGTAATTTAGGAATTTTATTTAAACTTTTGTGTGAGCCAAAATGCTTACCATGGTTGAATCGGGAGCGCTTCTGAGAAGGTACTATTGATCGAAGAGGCGCTATAAAAATGTCTGAAGTGAATGAATGAATGAAAGTGCGGTTTGCAATTATTGGTCGATTGTGTTCTATCTTATTCTTTTCTTTCCCATTGCAAGAAATGGGAGAAGAAGTGCCGGACTGTAGGCTGGTTCTGAGGCAGTCATGCATGGGTATGAAGTGTTAGCGACTTGGTTTTCTTTGCATCGGTAGGCTATATTAGGGTGGGTGGATAGTCCTCTGTCTGTCTGTCTCTCTGTCTGTCTCTCTGTCTCTCTTAGTCTGTACCTATTTGTTTCTGTGTCTGTCTCTTAGCCTGTATCTCTCTTTCTCTGTCTCTGTCTGTCTGTCTGTTTGTCTGTCTCAGTCTGTATCTTTTTGTCTCTGTCTCTGTCTGTTTCTTTCTCAGTCTGTTTCTCTCTGTCTCTGTCTCTTTCTCTGTCTCTCTCAGTCTGTCTCTGTCTCTGTCTGTCTGTCTGTTTGTCCCTCTCCATCTCACTATCTCACTCATTGTCCCACGTTGCAATCGAGGTAGCAGGTCAATGTAATCATTTCATTTGAGTTGTTTGGGGTGCAAGTCTAGCAGAAATCTCAGAGACATGTCTGCCCTGGCGGGGACTTGACCCCCCCCCTTCGCCTCTCAATTGGCACTCCAGCGCTCATGTTGCTACATTATTTAAACGGATCACCCACTAATACAAAACGAGGTTCCAATTCACATGACTACACGGGAAAGATACCAAAACGCACGCAGACAAAATGCCCACACGCAGACACACGTGCATACATAAATAAATACACCAACACGCGTGCATGAAATATTTATTGGCTTTTGGATAATGATAATGATGACCTGACGTGACTGCACTTTGCGATTTCGATCTGACTGCAGGGTTGCAGCATCGCATGCCATAAAACGTTACTGAATCGCTGCCGTAGTTGTTTACATGCATCACTTAACATATTTCACCCGTAATGCAAACGCACACGCTTTTCTATACAGGCGCCGTGTTGTTATGGCCTCGATCCTGGTTCCTGGCTGCTCATTTATCAATGAATTGATCGGCTGAGATCCTTCGCCATCCGTTGCTCCTTTGAATGGGCGTCACGCCATTTAAGCTTTCCCGGTGTTAGCTCGAGATTTGTATCTGTAAAATAAGTCAACATCATAAAGGGAACCGCCATGCAGCAGTCAGTATACCGTGCCTTGTAACCAATACTGTAAACCCCAACTTTCTCATTCTCTACCTTAACGGCATGCACGTTAACAACTACTCTGCCACCTCTTATCCTTTGAAAACCGGACACGTAAGCAAGTCTAAGTTAATCTATGTTAACATTATTTGTATATTCATGGGCGGAGTTTATCAGGGGCTAGGGGGAGCTACCCCCCCCCCCCCAAGAAGGCCCAGATTCAGTTTTTTACCATGAAAATTATATCTTTTTCCGGGTTTAGCCCCCCTAAGAAGGGATTAGCCCCTCCAAGAACGGAAACCAAACTCCGCCCATGTGTATATTATAGGCCTACAGTATACATGCGAACATGTACGCCTATCTGTTCAATGCATTGTTTCATTGTCTACTATACCGGTAATTGAACTAATAGTACTTACCTTAATTCTCACTTTCATCAACATTTTATTCCAAATCGATGGATAATTATTTTTCACAGATCGAAGCTGATCAACAGCAAAGCAACTGCGAACAGGATTCAACCTGATTTTGTTTTCCTCTTCTCATCGTCAGTGCCGGGTAAATGCCACCTCATGGAGTAAGATTGGATCCCGATTCAATAATCAGAATGACGACCAATAATTGCCTTTAGCTAGAGGCTGACCTTAACAGGATCCTGACCTTGCGAACACTAGACTTAAATAGACTTTGGCTTTCGCCAGATAAGGCGATAACTGAACGCTTTCTTTAACAAAACTGTGGAGCGTGGACACACACCGTTCCTTGGACTAAACAGTGAAATATTCTAACGTCTCACCCAAACCCCAGTCTCACACCAAAGCCCCACCCCAAAATCACAAACTGAGTCAAAAACCTCAATCAAAAGCCCTAACCTCAGTCATCCCAGTTGAGAGCACATAGCCTCAATCAAAAATCCTGACCCCAATCGTCCCAGCTGAGAGCTAGCATAACCTCAATCCAAAAATCCTAACTCTCAATCACCCCTGTACCCAATCCTACACATCACTGCGTGACATCTAACCCCATCCCCAAAACCACAAACTGAGTCAAAAACCTCATTCAAAAACCCTAACCCCAATCATCCCTACCCAATCCCCCACACCACTGCGTGACATCGATAGCGTCCAGCTGGATCTAGATCTACCGTGTCATCCTGATCCTGACCTTGCAATGGCCTTCGTGCGCGAGGAAACGGAGGAGCTTGCCAGCGCTCTGAGGGACCTCGAGAAGACCCTTCTCGAGCACATCTCGAACCTCAACGGAAAGATCGAACTGAACACCTCTACGTCGACGCCACCCGTGGGAACTCAGCCTCTGGTGAAGGGCATCGACAGGCGCCGGAGGGCTACCATCAACGGGTCGATCAGGCGTCACAATGTGGATAGCGTGGACAGCGTGACGCGCACCAAAGACAATAAGGTTTGTGTTATACTGGATGGGACAAAGGAATCGGTTGTGTTTATGATGGATGGATCCACTCTTGTCTTTCATGCTGATCTCCCTTCTCTCTTCCTCTCTTTCTCTCTCTTCCTCTCTTTCTCTCTTTCTTTCTTTTTCTCTCTCTCCCCTCCTCTCCTCTCCTCTCTCTCTCCCTGTCTGTATGTCTCTCCTCTCCTCTCTCCTCTCCTCTTTCCTCTCCTCTCTCTCCCTCCTCTCCTCTTGTCTCCTGTCCTGTCCTGTCTCTCTCTTTCTCTTTCTCTTTCTCTTTCTCTCTCTCTCCTCTCTCTCTCCTCCTCTCTCTCCCTCCTCTCCTCTTGTCTCCTGTCCTGTCCTGTCTCTCTCTTTCTCTTTCTCTTTCTCTTTCTCTCTCTCTCTCTCTCTCTCTCTCTCTCTCTCTCTCTCTCTCTCTCTCTCTCTCTCTCTCTCTCTCTCTCTCTCTCTCTCTCTCTCTCTCTCTCTCTCTCTCTCTCTCCCTCTCTCCATCATTGTCGTTTTTGTATCGACTCACGTCTCTACTCTTCCTTTTCTGTCCAGTTGTTGCCGCCTTCTTATCCCTATCTCCTTATCTTTGTCTCCATGTCTCTTCTGTCTCTCTTTCTCTTTCTCTTTGTCCTTCTGTGATCATATTTCATCTCCTTTCATCTTGACCTCTGCCTCACACTCCAACCTATACCTCTCTTCTCTTTCTATTGCCTCTCCTTCACATTCGCTTCCTTCCTCTCCTCCTTTTATTTCTGCTTCATTCAGCCCACACAGAAACCGATAAATCAATTGATTGACTAACTTATCCAGATCGTATACAATGCTGCAAATTAGGAATGAGGGTAGACGGGGCCCGGTGGCGCATTGGGTAATGGTGTGTCGTTGGTGTGTCGGGAAGAATTGGTGTGTCGCGAAAATCCAGGAGCAAAAATCCCATTAATTGTTATGCCAAACAATTAACGTTGAGTCATAGAACCACCCAGAATCGTAGATTAGGCCTGAGATCGGTGGAAATTAGAATTTTAGAATCGTTAGAAACTAAAAAGCATTCAGTCTCAACATTCTCATTCATTAGAAATTTAATCAATTTAAAAACAGGGGACGTCACGCTATTTTTGACCATTTTTGACCCCCCTCTCCCTGTCACAAACTGTCACACTTTCTCGGACCCCCCCCCCCCCAAAGTACGTCAGACTTTCTCGGACCCCCCCCCCTAAAGTACGTCGCACTTTCGATTTTTTTAAAATTAACACCTTATTCGAATTTAATCTAAAACACACTTCACTATTAAACTGTAAAGTTTCCACCTAAAAGAACTATCACATTATTAAAATGACTTTAATAGTAGAATAGTTAATTGTCAACAGTTGTCACAGTTATTCATTGAAGCAGTAACTCAATGTAGATTGAATTTGAAAACAAAAATTGCAAAATTAGACTAGACAATTATATAATACACCTAATTTAAAAAGAATAAATGTGTGACGTCACACATGGCTTGACCCCCTGTCACAAACTGTCACACTTTCTTACACCCCCTTCCCCCCCCCCCTTCGAGCGTGACGTACTTTATGGACGGCCCCATAGATCAGCTATTTTAACTTTAGCATTATGTCTACTTTAAATTTAAAGATATTGACATGGAGTCTAACGACGATTGCTTGGTGGGCTGCCAAATTTGGATGCAAGTTTAGGTGTGTCGCGAGCGGAAAAAGGTTGAGAACTTCTGTTATAGCTGACCTTATCTGACGTAATGCTGTTTGAACTAATAATCATATCTCGCTTGTCCACACTCAAATCTGACATACCTTACGTTTCCTTAACACGTGTATGCCTACCTTACGAGTTTCCTTACTTTACTCTTCTGTTCTCAGTTCACCTTGCGCTACATAATAATAATATCTTCCTTTCATCCCATTCCTATAATCTGTTTTCTTTCCATTCCGCTGGCGCTTTCTTAGACGTCAAGGCGCTAATCTGTTGCCAAGGCGACCAGGTGAGCAGCTCACCTGTGCTCTTCGACACAGGCGAGTTGGCTGCCGCAGGCGCGCGTGCATGCCTGACCGTCTCTGCTTCTCAGCACACACATTGCAAATTGCTTGGGAGGGACAGCTAGCCGACTAATGGATATAAATTCATCCACTATATACATATATGTGCATATATAAGTATATGTATGTATATATTGTGTGTATATTTGTATATATAATATCTCAATACAGTCATGCAGTCATCCATCTATCTGACTATATGCATAATAATATAGGTAGATTTCGCAATTTCCTTGCAAACTACCAATATTTACGTAGCCTACTTGATAGGGCTATAATAGGCCCATATTATACAAGTAATTTATATACGCTTATAAACGTATTATAGGCCCTATTTGTATAGCCAATTCATATAGACCTATATCTATGCATACATGTATATACACTTATACAGATATGCATTTATATGTACACACACATGGCATATACGTACAAGTAGATTTATTATACATCATAATAAGGGTGTTTCTAAGGATCGAGCGTGCGATTTAGTTTCAACTCAAGAATATTCTATCTGCCAGGTTTAGTTTTCATGCAATTCATGTAAAAATTCCACGTGTGGAATTTCATCTTTAAAGCTGAGCATTTCGGACATACATGTATGAGAATTTTGATTGAAATAAGGATATCGATGACACATTATAGGCCCTCTGTACATGCATCTTCATGCTCAACAGAAAACAGAGTCTGGATGACAGCGTGAAAGAAAAAGAAGATATGGTAATTCGAAACTGGGATAAGGTACAGATTCCCCCGAGAGTATTGATAAATCATCAGGTTCCACAATTTTTCACCTGGCGAACCTAAACTTTATAAATGTATTTCGAGCAAGTCTGCAGAAACCGAAAAGTGAAAGCGCGATGTTTTCAAGAATTCCCTGCAGGATGCCTTTGATATTGCGCACTAGGATGCCATGCACGACTATAGTTCTATACAAGTCAGAAGAGGATTGGCAGTTTTGAAAAGCACAGCGTGAGCGTGACAAATGACGATGCGGTTTCATTTTTGATGTGAAACTTGAAAAGCAAATAGAGATCGTTGGCAACGTGTTGAATAGTAATAAATCATATTACATCAGATACTATGGATTACAGAAGATCACGCGAAATAACGAAACATTACATTACATTACAATCAAGATCCAATCTACTTTTAAAATCAATTAAAACTGCACCTGCTCCCGAGCTCGGTGCACTAACTATGAGTCTATGACAGTTGACACGTCTATTAGGCCTATACGCATTTAAAGCATACTAGAAGTGTAGCTTGCTACTGGCGATGCTCTAGAAATTGTCCCAATTACGTTACATTACATAATTTTACTTTGTGCCAATCGCCTTTAGTGAATTTCTGTCTATAGGCTATACATGCAAGGTCGTAGCTAGGGGTCTTTTGGGTGTTTGAACATCCCCCGAAATGAAATAATGTAACATTAAAACAATGCGTTTGCCCCACTATCTAAGAACTAAGGGGATTTAATTAGGATACTATTATTTCTATGTGATATTTTACAGTAAGGAACAGATCCAACTCCGCTATGAGAGCTCACGCTTCTCAAAATCCCTTAGTTTGTTGATTCGGTTGCTTTTCGGCTTGCTCAAAGTGTGCATTCATGGGTAAACACCCCCGAAACTAAATCCTGGCTACGGCTTTGATTGCATGCGCTATATAAATAAACTTGATATTATAACTGGCAATTAATTGTGACTGTTGGTTCACGCAGGTTCCGATATCCGTTCGAATCGTTTTCCTCAAAGTCGGTGAGATCGATACCTTGAGAGATCGATATGCAGCAGACGTTCTTGTGCAGTCGAGATGGAGAGAACCATCACTGGACGGATGCGCTTTAATGGTACGCACCTACCTATCTACCTGCCTGCTTATATACCTACCTACCTACCTACCTACCTACCTACCTACCTACCTACCTACCTACCTACCTACCTACCTACCTACCTACCTACCTACACACCTACCTATACACCTACATACCTACCTACACACCTACGTACCTATACCTACCTACCTAACTAACTAACTAACTAACTAACTACCTCCATACCTACCTACCTACATACCTACCCACCTACCTACCTACCTACCTACCTACCTACCTACCTACCTACCTACCAACCAACCAACCTACCTACCTACGTACCCACCTACCTACCTACCGTAACTACCTACCTGCCTGCCTGCCTGCCTACCTACCTATTTATTTATTAACCTGCCTACCTACCTGCCTACCTGCCTGCCTACCTACCTACCTACATATCTACACATTTACCTACCTACGTACCTCCTACCTAAATACCTACCTACCTGCCAACCTACCTACCTAACAATTACCTACCTATCTACCTAACTACCTATCTAACTATGTATCAACCTACCTACCCCCCTACCTACCTATCTACCTGCCAACCTACTAACTTCTAGTTTTAGTTCTAGTTCTGCAGAGACTAGGGTAGCACAATGCAACGTGAGAAGTCCTGAGATATCCCTCTTTTGTCGACCGGGTGTGCTCCAAGCGAAGCAGGACGTTTTGGCACCGGACGTTTTGGCGCCGGACGTTTTGGCACCGGACGTTTTGGCGCCGGACGTTTTGGCACCGGACGTTTTGGCACCGGACGTTTTGGCACCGGACGTTTTGGCGCCGGTATCACATAACAGAGCTCCGGCCCCTAAAAGTGTCTCCCGAAGACTTTATTTCGAAACAGATTCTCCCCCGGCGGATCTGTTCCAAAATAAATTCGCCCCTGGAGAATATAATTTTGAAATAAAGTCTCCGTGGAGAAAAGACTATTTCCGCCGTCCATGAAATAAAGTCTCCCCCGTTCAGCGTGAAATGGGCTACAGTAATTGCATGAAATTTAGAGATGAGCACTTGAGCAGGCCAAACGGTTAGTTTACGTTGCCAGATTATATAAGAAGAAAATATATAGCCTACTTTTACTTCATAAAATTTCTTGCAGTAGGCCTGCAGTTTCAGCCAGAGGGAGACTCTGTTTCGTGGGAGAGACTTTGTTTCTCGATTAAATCGGACTTGCCTTGATGATATAATAGATCTAATTATTTTTTGTAAATAGAAGTTGGAATTATAAAAGTAATGGTTCCTCCAGTAGAAGCTGGATTGATTAAAATGATTATTGGAAAAGCAGAAGCCGGATTAGGGCCTACTGTGTACGGACCTTGAGCAAGAAAAAACTGCCGGTGTCACGTGATATTCTATCCCCCTTAAAGATATCGGGGGGATGAATTAATCTATCCCCCGGATGGATTTAACTGGTCTAGACTATCCGGGGGGGATAGACCATCCTATCCCTAATTGTGAAAAATGCCTTTAATTGAAAATTTTACGCTACAATCAATTAAAGTGACTCTTATTATTTTAAGTGCTCTAAGTAATGTTTAGATCAAGGCAGCTCGAATTTGTTAAGTGACTCTAAATGTTCTTAGTGCTCTAAAACCAAAGCAAACAAAATTATCTAGTAAGAATAGATCTAAACGTACCTGCTAGTGTCATTGTTCAAAACGAAGGACTTACTTACATGTAGACTTAGACTTACTTCCTCCTGTTCCGATCGGAGCATTGGTCAAAACGAAGGATATGGAAGTTAAATTGAAATAAAGAAATACACGCGAAAGTGACCTTTTCAATTTCTTTTGATCGGGGCGGTATACGATTAATATGGGGGGATACTCAATTTCGTGACACCGTCGCCAAAACGGCGGCGCCAAACGGTCGCGCCAAAACGGCGGCGCCAAAACGTTCTGTACCCACGGTAGGCTGTGTTTTAAGAACCTCACGTTTCTCACCTTAAATCCATTTTCAGTTCTTTTTGACACAGGAAATAAGTCACTACTCTAGAATGTCTGTTGAGACAAATGCACCCCAAAAATATTTATTTACTGAGTTATTATGATCAATTTTTTTTAAATGAAAGCAAGAAACGTGTTTTTCAAAGCAGAAACAAATTTCAATTATAGGCCTAGTTTTGATAAAGTGAAACTAACGGAGAAACCCGGCAGGTAAAAACAGATCTCTGATTATCTCAAGAAATATTTTTTTAATCAATGGTCCAATCTTGTTCTTCGATTTTTTCAGTAATTCAAAATGTCCTTACTTTTATCATTGCAAAAAATTGAATTATCAAGGATTGACTGTAGGCTACTAATGAAAAGCACAGTAATAATAATAATAAAGTCTCAATTGAGCGTGATATGTTCTGGCTGGTTCCCTGCTGGGTTGTGATGTGGGGGGGGGGGGGTGGATCGCGGAGTCGGCGGAGTCGGAGGTCAGCTGATATGCTTCAAAGCTGCGTCTAGTACATCTGACCAATCAAATTACATTTCATAAATTTCTCGTCTTTTCTTCTTTTGCCATGGCTGAACTGGGAGCGCTCCTGAGTAACTTTCTTGAAGGGGAGCTTTTTAGATCCATAGGTTAATTGATTGATTGATTTGATTGATTGATGGATTGATTGATTGATTGATTGATTGACTGACTGATTGATTGATTGACTGATTGATTGATTGACTGACTGATTGATTGACTGATTGATTGATTGACTGACTGATTGATTGACTGATTGATTCATTGATTTATTGATTGATTGCATGACTGACTGACTAATTGACTGACTGATTGATTTATTAAATTATTGATTCATTGATTGATCGATTGATTGACTGACTGACTGACTGACTGATTGATTGATTGACTGACTGATTGACTGACTGATTGATCGATCGATCGATTAATCTATTGATTTTTTGCGTCGTCTTCATCAGGCTGGTGAGATAAACTGGAGTCGATACTGGAATCCGAAGTTGTTGATCGACAATATCTACGGCGAGGCGAGGGAGTCGATCTGGTATTCGGCTTCTTTTGATGGCAACGGTTGTGCGACGGTGACGGAGAAGAGACGGGTCAACGGATCGTTCTTCGAGTACATGGAACTCAACCAGTTCCCATTCGATACACAGGTAGTCTACCTCGATCGGATCAGCGCAATCGAACAGGCAACTGGTTGACTGGTTGAATGACTGGTTGACTGGTTCACTGATTGAATTACCTTTGGTTGACTCTTTGACGTCTGGTTTGCTGACTGGCTTACTGACTGGCTAAGACCTATCTTTTTAGCCGTGGCTGAGCTGGGAGCGCCTCTAAGTAGGCTTCTTGAAGGGGCGCTATATAAGTTTCTGAATGAATGAATGGTTGACTACTGACTGGTTGACTGATAAATTTGCGGACTGATTTGCTGACTGACTTTTTGACTGACTTTTGACTACTGGTTTACTGACTGCTTTGCTGACTGGTTGACTGTCTGGTTGACTGATTGGTTTATTAGCTGTGTGAGTGATGACTGATTTACGAACTGGTTCACTGACTGATTGACTGATTGGCTTATTTAAGAAGTGGGTTGAATGACTGACTTACTGACTGGTTCACTGACTGGTTCACTGACTGGTTCACTGACTGGTTTATTTAACTGGTTAACTGACTGCCTTACTGACTGGTTTATTGACTTACTTGGTGGCACGGTGGCTAATCAGTTGGTCTTTTCAATCGTGCAGACCTTCTATTTAATAGACAGCATGTCCGTAGAGCTTAAATTGGATCAGTACAGGCTCTTTGTGAGTCCTGTATGAGAATAAAAGTCCCAAGTCTGCTACTTTGGCCTACAATACATGTACCATCAAGACATAATAATTATTATCTTCATTTTTCTTCTGATGCGTCTCTTTCTTCTGTCTTTCCATCGTTAGTTCTCTTTACTTTGTTCCCTTTAATTGAGTTTTAAAAAATTAGACTTTTCGTTAATTGGCTTCGTTTGTTTCTCGAATCATCCTGCGTAGGCTATACATTTCTCGTCACATCGTCATCATTTGTTGGCTCAATTGTTGACAGAAGGCTTCAGATATATAACTCCCTTTGATTTGATAAGATCAGAAGAATTGCGTCACAAATTTTTGTTTGCAAATTGGACATCAAATCGGAGCTCATTTTAAGACATTGGTTGGTCGAGAGATGGCGATCTCTGTCTGTCTGTCTGTCTCTACCTATATCTCTGCCTACATATATCTGTCTCTCTGTCCTTCTTTCTCTCAGTCTCTGTCTCTTTCTGTGTGTCTGTTTCTCTCACTCTCTGTATTGTCTGTCTGTCTGTCTGTCTGTCTGTCTGTCTGTCTGTCTGTCTGTCTCTCTTTCTCCCTATATATCTCTGCCTACCTACATGTAACTGTCTGTCTGACGACCTTTTTTAGTCACCGGTTGAAATCTCGTGAAAAATACTATTTTGAGTTTTTTTAAAACTATTTTCCCGGGTCTTGCCCAAAAATTGGGGGCATTTGCCCACTCTGGACCCCGCCACGTAGGCCTATGGACGTGGGCCGTTTTTCAGACCTGCCGGGCGACTTTTGACCCGTGGGCCACGGGTTGGAAACCACTGGATTAGCTTATTAAGCCAAAATTGTAATTCACGGTAATATAAGTGTTGCGAAAAAACAATGGTTTGTAAAAATGTTTCGGCATTTGCCTTTTGCCTCGTCTCTTACAGAAAATATTTTTGTTTTCATTAATGAACCATCTAATTCATTAGCCTGCTGAACATTGGAATTATCGTGATCAGCAGATGAGCGCAGAGTTGCAGACAATGAGACGTCATTGAGAAAAATATAATGACGATAGGCATACCTGACACATGTCAATCAACATGCAAAGAATCTGACGCCATACGTGACCCAGGTGACGAAGACGTGCCAAACGATTAAATGCGCAGTAGACGCCTATAAAAGCACAAGATGCATAGACACCTATGCTGAGCACATGCATGAAGGGGCAGATATGATGACCACCAGATATGATGACCACCTTCAGTTTACTTTTTTACCTATCGCTCATAATTACCTTTGGTTGTATCATATACGATAGATTGCTTTTCGATTTTTACCTGCAGGATTTGACGGTAACGCTCAGCACTGAAAGAGACGAAAACGAGATTGAGTTTGTGGAAGATGCCAACGAAAGGTGTGCCATCAACAGCCAATCGTTCGTTGATGAACAGGAATGGTACCTTCACAGGTGAGAACAAATTAATCACAGTTGAGAATAAATCACAGGTGTGAATAAATCACAGGTGTGAATAAATTAATCACAGGTGAGAACAAATCACAGATGTGAATAAATCACAGGTGTGAACAAATCACAGGTGTGAATAAATCACAGGTGAGAACAAATCACTGGTGAGAATAAATCACAGATGAGAATAAATCACAGGTGAGAACAAATCACAGGTGAGAACAAATCACAGGTGAGAACAAATCACAGGTGAGAACAATTCACAGGTGAGAACAAACGAGCGCTATACCTCTATAGTAGATAAGAACAAAGCAACTTTGCATTCACAGGTGAGAAAAGAAGAGACTAATACTACAGGTCTTCATAGCTGATGAATCGTGATGATAAAAAAATAACCACACCTTTCACAGGTGGAAACACAAGGTGTTCGACTACACGTAACACGTGCAACATGATTATAATATCTTAAGGAATTGTTCCATCTCGTGTTATAGGATTATTAATTACCTCAACAGTACGATAAATTTTCAGGTAAAACATAAATAATTTTCCATCCACAAGCTATTGATGGACAGTAGCGTCTTTGCAGGCAAAAATTATCGCTAGTTCATTAAGAAATGACGAGACGAATTCCAACTAGGGTTTAACTTTACAGCAGACAGCTAATTAACGTACATGTATCTTCGCAGTTCGCAAGTGAGTACTAAGCAATTATAGTGCACGAAAGAAGTTATTCAAGAGAGGTATCGGTCTCTATCCTCTAGAAAAATCCTACACATGGTAAGTGAAGCACGAACATCTATGGGAGAGTCTAGGATTGAAGCCCAGGTGACGTCCAATGCTAAAACGGTGGTCTGCGCAACTAAAGATACTTTTATGAATGACTATGGCGGTAGCTGTAAGTGTCGTTAGCTTTGCTCACAGGAAAGACGTAGGCTATCTATAGGCCAACCTATCTGGTCCGGGACAAGCTTCTGATGACTGTAAATAAATGCAATTGGTTGTTAATGAAAAAGATGAGTAAACATGAATATTCATTGCGAAGAGGGAATTATTTAGAGTTGTTCATAACTAATTAAACAACTCGGATAAAAAGTTCTTTACGTTGCAATTAATTGCTTCTGCTTCTTTACGCATTGATTTGGGTTTATGGGCAAAGATTTTCAGCTTATGGGTAAAGTGGCTTCCGTTTATGGTTAAAACGGTTTCAGTTTATTGGTAATTACCAATAAACTGATTTCAACGTTTGGGTAAGGATGTTTCAGTCTATTGCTAAAGTGGTTTCAGTTTGTGGGTAAATTGGTTTCAGTTCATGGCAAAAGTAGTTTCAGTTCATGACAAAGTGGTTTAAGTTTATGGGTAGAGTGGTTTCAGATTATGAGTAAAGAGGTTTTAGTTTATGGCTAAGCTGGTTTCAGTTTATGAATAAACTGGTTTCGGTTTCTGTTTGTTAGTGTGATTCACACGTGGCGAAAGACTGTCACAGAGTCGGTACAGAACGTTAACATCAACCATCCGGCTTTTTCTGCGGCCTGCAAAGCTTCACGGCGGCCAGGATTCTTCATCTGGAACATCTTCGTTGTTATGGTATCTTCATGAATAATCAGCGTTTAATCTAGTTGCCCTTGCTGGGGGAATCGGGTTTCTGGGGGCGGGAAAACCTCCATTTCGGTGGACGGTAACCGGCCGCTGAGTCACCACATGTCACCGGCCATTTTCATGACGATCTTTGTTGTCACTCGGTCAAAAATGGCCGAAAAATATACCATTTTCGCTACTAAATAAGGCCTTTTTTAGTGATTTGGTCAACTGTTTCCAACTATCAAACTGTATCAACTGTTAGTCTCTAAGTAGCTATCTCAAAGTTGATAGGTTGGAACTTCTGTTAAGTGAGTCGTGAAATGCGCGTCTATTATAGGCTACTCGTGCGAGTCAATTATAAAAGTTTATGTTTTCATTGGGATTAACTTGTCACACGTGTACCTTGTTGCAATTGTAACTTTTCACAAGTGTAACTTTGCAAGTGTGATGTATTAAAAGTATCAGCGACTTTACGATTATATCTCTAAACTTGTTACACGTGTACCTTGTTGCAATTGTAACTTTTCACAAGTGTAACTTTGCAAGTGTGATGTTTTACAAGTATCAGCGACTTTACGATTATATCTCTAAACTAAATATGTTGCACCCCTTTCAACATGGTTTTAGGTCGGGCCATTCGACGACAATGTCACTGATAAATATTCAAGATAAGATTACAGAAGCCATTGATAAAAATGAATTTTCTATAGGACTATTTTTAGATCTAACCAAAGCTTTCGATACTGTAAATCATAATATATTAATTAAGAAACTTGAAAGCTACGGCATAAGAGGAATCCCTCTTTCTTGGTTTAAGGATTGTCTTAGTGGTAGACAACAACAAGTTAAATGTAATGGCATAACATCAAGTTGGAAATCAATTAAATTTGGAGTACCACAAGGGTCAATTTTGGGTCCTCTATTATTCCTGATTTACATTAACGACCTCCCAAATGTATCCCCCATCCTACACTTTGTACTATTCGCTGATGATTCTAATATTTTCCTCTCTCACAAATCCTATGAGGAATTATTTCGAATCCTTAACGGAGAACTTGTACTAGTGTCTGATTGGTTCAAGGCCAGCAAACTATCTCTTAACTTGACAAAAACCAACTACATTCTTTTCTGCTCTCATAGGAAATCAACTCCACAACTGAGGGGAACAGTCCACATAGACAATATTGATATCCCACAAGTAAAATCTGTAAAATTCCTTGGAGTCTATGTAGACCAACATTTAACTTGGAATGTACACATAGAACACATTGCACTAAAACTGGCTAAAAACATAGGAATACTAACTCGAATATCTTACTTACTGCCTAGAAACATTTTGCTCACCTTGTACTACTCTATGATACACCCGTACATATCCTATTGTAACATGATTTGGGCGTCTAACTGTATACAACTCTCGACTTCACAGAATTATTGTCTTGCAGAAAAGAATAATAATTATTGTCAGATTAATAGCCGGTTCTCCTTACAACTCACACTCAGAAAAGCTATTCACGCAGCTCGGGATTCTAAAAGTATTACAAATTAAGCAACTGCAGATGTGTGAATTCATGCATCGATATTCCTATAACACATTGCCTATCTCCCATGACAATCTCTTTACCCTAGCCTCAAATGTACACTCATACAACACGAGAAACTTAGCCTCATATAGAACCGTGCGCGCCCGAGCAAACTCAAGAAAATTCTCCATTAAGTATGCAGGTCCTATTGAATGGAATAGAACACCTCTAAACCTTCGCAGTATCCCTATCCTTAGGTCATTTAAGCATTGTTTGAGTTTATGGTTGATTAAACAAAACTCTTAGTCGGGTTCATACTATGTACTTCTCTCTCCCTACTTAGTTAAGGTTTTATGTTTTTTACTTAAGGTTTTCTTACTTTTTTCAGTCTAGTATTGATTTTGTGTTGAGAACTCATACAACATGTTTAAATGTGCATATTATGTAACATCGTGATATTAAAATTTGGAACATTTAGTTTTCTTAGTTAAGTTTTGATTTATTTTGATTTATTACATGTATGATGAAAAATAGAATATAATTATTTTTATTGTGCTGAATCTGTTAACGCCCAGAACCAGAAACTGTGCATAGGTGGCCCTAACCAGTGGGACTCTGCAGTCCCTTCTGGGTTTCCTGTTGTGACCATTAGCGTTCATGTTTTATTTTGATATGTTGATTTACATCTTGTGTGCTCTTTTGGCTCAATAAAAAAATTGATTGATTGATTGATTGATTGATTGAAGTGTATAGTAGTGTATACCTTGCTACATTCAAGTGTAACGTGTGAAATTGTGAATGTTCCAGTTCCTCATCTGTAGCATGTCATTCGGAACATTTGCCGTTAAACCGGACCTGCCACAGAATCGTCTTCAGTTGACTTTCATTCTCCTTCTCACGACCGTCTCTTTCAAGTTCGCCGTCAACCAGAGCTTACCAATGATCTCATACCTAACGTATCTGGTACATGTTCAGATTCATAATTTCATCCTACACTGCTTCTCTGTATGCTGCACTACACTAACACTTCACTGAGCGACACTGTGCTACACTACACGTTTACACTATACTTCACTTCAATATGCATTTTACGACACTTCAGTATACAGTTATTTAGCACTACACTTCAATACACTTCACTTCATTATTACTATCACTGTGTATGACATATGACATTGCACTTTCAAAAAAATTTGATAGATAGACATTTTGCTACAGATAACTAAATACATTCTAGAGAATGTATCTTCGACCGGAAGATTACTTGTATGACACTTTAATTTATTGTGCTTGCCGCATAGTTTTATGAAACTAGATGAATGCATACTTTTTGTCGCATACTTGAGTGAGCCTTAGGCATAGCATCCTCGTTTCATAGTTGCATGAGACCTACATGTAGGCATAGCGGTTTTTGTTGTATGCTAGTGTGAAACTTAGGCATAGCGTACTTGTTGTAGGACAAGTACATTCTGGGATCGATGGGCATACTGTGCTGCATCTGTGTATGGCACGCTATCATCCCCGTTATTATGCTGAACCAGGATCCCAATGGGGCTCAACTGGCCGACAAAGTCGCTCTCATCGTCTTCGCCTTCATCTATATCAGCCTCCACGCTGTCGTCGTCATCGTCGTCGTCTTTATGGTACGTTCATTCATTCATTCATTCATTTCAAACATTTATATAGCGCCTCTTCAAGAGTATCTACTCAGAAGCGCTCCCGACCCAACCACGGCTAAATAGAACGTTGTAGTCTAACCTGGGATTAATATCATATTAATATCAGTGCAATAAACCTCCCACGTTGGTGTGTGATTATAGAGTAAATCTGCATTTTATGTAGACTAGTTACTGTATGCAATTTTAAAACACAGTTAAACCAGTATTTGATTGAATCACTGCGTAGCCTACATTTATATAACAAGATATTATGATAATAATTATGGTGAGCAGTTGATATGTAAAATTCATCGGATCTGTGTTGCACTACTAAACTTGGTCATTTCTGCACCAACGTACAGTTGTACTTCTTCTGAACCATGCTTAATGGCTAGTGTCGTCACTGTATACAGTGTTACAGTCAGTGTTGTACAGTAACGAAGTAAAAGTAACGCGTTACTGTACTTAAGTAAAAGTTTGAGTACTTTCACATGTAACGAAGTATCGAAAAAATGAAATACTTTTACTTTCAACGAAGTAAAATTTTACCCGTATTTCAGTACTTTTACTTCGTTACAATTTATGTGACACTCGTTACAATGTTCGTTACTTCAAAGTGCTAATTAACATTATCGTTTCGCTACGCTAAGACAGCTTATTCAAATTTGCATGCCTAAAAATAGATTTTCGATGGGTGGTGCGCTGGTGCGCGCTGGATGCACTGCCATTTCACGACTCTTCAGCTGTGTATTGTGCTAACAATGAATCGGAAGCGTGCGTACTAGACTCAACGATAAGTGCCATTTCGAGAATTTAGTATTTTTGAAGGTTAATAATCGATTGAGTTAAGCTTATAGAAAGACTCGGTACTTTTACTTTTTACTTAAAAAGTATTATTTGAAGGGGCTACTTTTTACTTTTACTTAAGTAAAATTTGTGATGAGTACTTTTACTTTTACTTAAGTAATTAAAATCCAATTTACTTTTACTTTTACTTAAGTACATTTTCCCGATACTTTCAACAACACTGGTTACAGTAGACTTGTATAGACCTAAATATAAAATAGAAATGAAAAGGGGGCGAAATCCTCGGAACGAAAGAATGAACTATGCAGTGATATTGGATGAACTGCATGCTGAGGTGATTTAATTTCATTTAACTATGCTGTGTGTCATTCTGATTTGGCTATAATTTGCTACAATCTTTCTTGTGTTCGTGTAAGTTGGTGTAACTTCATGTAAGCCTATTGCAAGTTTGCCAAATTTGCTTGAACTAAATTAGGGGATATTTTTGTTTCACAATACTGGAATATTCTACTGCACTGAGGTTGACTCAACAGGACCACACCTAAACATATTAGAATTGAACTGTGCATAGACCTATAGGTCTATTGGGATCGATGGAAGCAGATTAGGAAATCAATCTACAAGGATTGGAATCGATACAGGCCTATGCTTTGTTTATGTTTTTAGTCGAAGTGGAAAACAGGAGCTGGGGATAATGCAGCGGATGACCAGGTAAGATCAAAAGAATAGAAAATTATGTTAACAAAAACAAGATGATCATTACCAAGAAAAACAACGTGGGCTACATAATAAGAAGAGGAAGGAGGAGGAGGAGGAAGAAGAAGAAGAAGAAGAAGAAGAGAAATAAGAAGAAGAGGAGGAGGAAGATGAAGAGGAAGAGGAAAATTAGAAGGAAACGGAGAAAAAATGGAGAAAGAAGAGGAAGAGGAAGAGAAGAAGCTTGAGTCTGAAGAGCCCTCGACTAGTGTAGGTGAACATTACAATTCTACTTCTTCTTTCTCTCTTCCGTCAGTCATGCGACGACGATGAGGCTTTCACATGACTTCTCCAGACTTGTCTATTTCTGATGAGATCCTTTGCTCTTGGCATACTGATATCCATCATCTTCAGATCCTCTCTGACGTTGTCCATCCAAGTCTTTGGTTGTCTTCCTCTGCTTCTCTCTCCTTCTATATGCCCGTGCAGGGCCGCGAGTGGTAGTCTTTTTCCCTCCATGCGCTCCACATGACCGAACCATCTGAGCCGTCTTTTCCTGATTTTTTTCCACTACCGTTTCTTCTGCGCCCAGCTCCTCTCTTGTCTTCTCGTTCCTGATTCTCTCCCTCCTGCTTCTGCCCTTGATTCTCCTCAGCCAACCCATTTCAGCCACCAGCAATCTTCTCTCGTCCTCTCTACGCAGACACCAGCACTCTGAACCATACAGCAGTACTGGTACCACTAAGGTTTCATAGAGTTTCATCTTGGTTTTGATCGAGATGCTCTTTGTTCTCCACATTTTGCCCAGTGTACCAAATACCGCACATGCTAGGCCGATCCTTCTCTTGATGTCCTCCGTACATTTTCCATCCTCTGTTATTAGCCCTCCTAAGTATACAAACTTCGTGACCTGCTCCAGTATTCTGCCATCTAAAGTTACTTCCAGCTCCTTATGTTGTTTTCCTATTATCATTGTTTTTGTTTTTTCCGCGTTTATCTTCAATCCCATTCTCCTGCTACTCTCGTCCACCTTGTCCGTTAATTCCTGTAACTTTTGTTGCGAGTTGGCTATTAGGCCTATGTCAATATCGTCGGCAAACCGTAGGTTGTTCACTAGGCGCTACTTACATAATAATAATTATGCTCACTAATAATTGTGCAAATCATTTCCTACTTTTTATACCTACAATGTTTGCATTATATTCGTTGCTAACTTCACGCTTCATTTCTGTTTGCCATGACAACGGATCAGATGGATTCGGGCAGTTCGAGTGACACCGCCATTTCCACGATCTCGGCCGTCCACAACGGGATCATTCCGGACGCATATGAGGAGAGGGGAAACACAGGAATCAACCGATCCGGAAGAAACATGATGGAGATGGTCACCAATCAGACTGTAATGAACGCGTGGCAGTAGAAGTGGGAGGAATTATCTTCCAGGTCAACTACTTCGTCGGTTGAAGCGCACGTCACATGCCTCTGAGCGAGGGGTAGCCGATCGTGACTATTTATGAGATGTCTATACATGTAGATCTCTTTTGCTAGTCGTATTGGGTATACGCTGATTGGAGAGCACATTGCAGCGTCTCTCTCTGGCTGAGGCGGAAGCGTAAGCGTAACTATTGCATGGAAGATGCGTAACCTATCTCTGACTTGCCTGTTAACCCTTTACCAAACGAGGGTATAGAATATCTCGTACCATTTACTACACTTTGGGCGGTATAGGGTTAAGACTGCCTTTAGTGGCTGTGCTTTGTATGTTGGCTACGGCGCATATGCGTGACAATCTCTTAGCTGGTTGAAGAAGACTTTTGGTAACATACCATGACTATAGGCCTACATGTATTTCATGTGTGTACACTGTACACTGTACATGGATCACGGGTACACTGTACATGGATCACGGGTTAGTGCGTACACGACAACATTATAGAGAACTGAGTGTGACGCGCATTCAAGTGCATGGACGGGCGCCTTGAAGGATACCGCACGACACAATTCAGCGAATCAAAACTCTAATTACTGACGTTTTCATAGCGGAACTCTTTCATATATTATGCGTCTACAATGTGTTCGTGCGCTATATAATTATCCAGTCAAAGCCAGCAATAGTTAAGACAAGCGTGGAGCGCTGAAAGAGCGCTATGAAGCGCCAAGTGCATGTTGTCGTCAAGTGCTACTTTGACGGACATAGAGAACGCCGTGAAGTGCTAATTAGACTCAGTGCGAATGCTATCAAGGTGCTATACAACGTCTGTCTGTTACAGTAGCAGCATCTCGTCAAGCACCACTGCTGGCTTCCGCGAAATTCTTTCAAGTGCTAATTTGGCTTTAAGCTACAGTCCTGTTCTCTCGAATAGTTCCACTACTAAGAGAAACAGGAGCTTAATTCGAGCTTAATAGGAGCAAGTTTATCCCGTCATTCAAGCTTAAATCTCTGCTTTAATATATTCATCTAGCGGTGATTCAAGCTTAAATCTCTGCTTTAATATAT
Source organism: Lumbricus rubellus (assembly GCA_945859605.1). Classification (NCBI taxonomy): domain Eukaryota; kingdom Metazoa; phylum Annelida; class Clitellata; order Crassiclitellata; family Lumbricidae; genus Lumbricus; species Lumbricus rubellus. The sequence goes on from OX243818.1 coordinate 25,625,056, forward strand.
TCATCTAGCGGTGATTAGCGTAATCGATTAACGCGAGACCACGCCCACAAATCATTAGCTGGATCGCTGACAGCGGAGGCTTGACCGCTCGAGTGGCTTAAATAGCGGCAATAATTATCGTGAAGCAGGCCCTCTGTCTCTGTTCGTAATCAGTAGTAGTAGCAGTGTCAGTGGTAGTGGGCTACCTATTATGATTATTAAGATTGATAATGCTGCTGCTGCAGCCGAATTCATGCACTCATGCATTAATTAATTTATTAATTCATTCATTATTCATTCATTCATTACGCAAATTAAAGTGGTGCCAGCGTGTCTCTCCTTCTCACATTACACCAATCTCCGGTCTTTTTCGCATTCTTCATGCTTCTTATTGCCCTACCATAATATTCAGAGTTCACTGTTATAATTAAGCGCTACCGTAACTAGTTATAATATGCTTAAATCCTCCAGTTTGATAGCTTGAGGTTTCATACTTCAATCGACATAGAAACTGTCGACTAGCACTATTATCCGCCCAAAACATTGAATAATTATAGCAATCTGCAGCAATTGATGATTTTTACAACCTAATTTGCATCAACGTTAAACAGCAGCTAACGCCATTCGTACATATTTTAATGTTTGCATTTATGCATCTGCATGTATGTATGTATGTATGTATGTATGTATGTATGTATGTATGTATGTATGTATGTATGTATGTATGTATGTATGTATGTATGTATGTATGTATGTATGTATGTATGTATGTATGTATGTATGTATGTATGTATGTATGTATGTATGTATGTATGTATGTATGTATGTATGTATGTATGTATGTATGTATGTATGTATGTATGTATGTATGTATGTATGTATGTATGTATGTATGTATGTATGTATGTATGTATGTATGTATGTATGTATGTATGTATGTATGTATGTATGTATGTATGTATGTATGTATGTATGTATGTATGTATGTATGTATGTATGTATGTATGTATGTATGTATGTATGTATGTATGTATGTATGTATGTATGTATGCATGCATGCATGCATGCATGCATGTCTCTATACCATGTACTAACTTGCATGTACTGCATGCATGTGCTAATAGCCCTCCCTTCCCTCAGACACTTCAGAGATAGTGCACATGGAGATTGGTCTAATGATCGGCCAAAATTAATGATCCTTTTGTACGCTCAGTGGCTTGCCCAGCGCCTTGATCACCCGTCGTGATGGGGTAAATAGTGTTGTAGTACGGTTTCCGTGTATACAGGTCCTGGCGCTGCGGGTTTCACTCATTGCCTTTCCTCCCTCATTCCTTTCCCTTTCTCATACCCTCGTATTCGCGCCTATGTTTGTAACCATAACAGGCAGTCATCATGTCATAGTTCTTCTCTCTTTGCCTTCATTGCATCATTCTTCTTCCAATTCATATAGGCATAGAAATGGACAGAGACTGAAGCATAGAGAGAAACAGAGGCATGCATTGGGACAAAACAGAGGCATTGTGTAGGGGCAGAGACAAAGAAATGGATGGGGACAGAAGATAAAGGCTTAGAAAGAGACATGGATGGGGACAGAGACAGAGGCATAGAAATGGATAGAAACAAATGCATAGAAATGGGGATACAGAGGCATAGACAGAACAGAAGCAAAGGCATGGATAGGGACAGAGACAGAGACAGAGGCATAGAAATGGACAGAAACAGAGGCATAGAAAGGGTGAGAACAGAAACATAGAGTAGAACACAGACAAAGGCCTGAATGGGGACAGAGACAAAGCATATAATCGGGACCAACTGCATAGAACAGTCTTCCTGACCATGTGAAGATGGCACCATCTGTGGAGACATTTAAATCCAGTCTCAAAACTTACCTATTTAAACAATCGTATAATTATTGACAGTAACATGTGATCCCGTGTACAGCGCCCTTTCCTTCGGCCTCGGCTGAGCTACGGCGCTATAAAAATCGTCTTATTATTATATAAAGGGATAGAGACAGAGACATAGAAAGGGATAGAGACAGAGGCGTAGAGACGGTCACAGACACAGGCATTAAGGCGTCATAGACAGAGGATAAACCAGAAATATTGACAGAAGCACAGTGTGGTCTGAGACAGAAGCATAGAGAGAGAGACATCCTCATCTTTGTCCATTTGTATGTCTGCTGCCAATTCTTTGTGTGTCTTTCATATCAACCATCATAGTTCCCCCCCCCCATGTGCAGGGAGCAATCATGTCAAAGCCCCGTGAGTTCAAGGCTCCCTAGGGCTCCCATAATGACGTGGTCATTAGTTTGCTACATCTGCGGTTTTCCGCGTAAAGTTCTTTGTGAGTCATTTTCACTAAATGACTTCCCTGCCTCATTCTTCCTCCCTTTCTCTTGCCTTCCAATACATACAGACATACATACATACATACATACATACATACATACATACATACATACATACATACATACATACATACATACATACATACGTACGTACGTACGTACGTACGTACGTACGTACGTACGTACGTACGTACGTACGTACGTACGTACGCACATACATACATACATACATACATACTTACATACATACATACATACATACATACATACATACATACATACATACATACACACACACACACACACATACATACATACATACATACATACATACATACATACATACATACATACATACATACATACATACATACATACATACATACATACATACATACATACATACATACATACATACATACATACATACATACATACATACATACATACATATACCCATACATACATCGTGTTATTTTTTGGCTGCGTTATCACTTTCAGATCACTTTGTTTGCTGTAGTGACTGTTAACATCATAGGCCGCATGCTTTTGTGCAAGACTTGTCTTGTTAAAGCGTGTTACAAATAATAAATTGTATTGTAAATTTTATTCATGCATACAGAATACAGAATATATATTCATATCTATGTATATATTTACATACATATACATACATGTACATATGCATGTATATATGCATGTATAATTGTATATGTATAATTGTATATATTATATGTACATAATTACGCGAATACACATGTGCATACAGATATGGATATATGCATGCATATATCAGGCGCGGATTCAGGGGGGGCAGAGCCGGCGTACGCCCCCCTAAACCTGCAGAAATGTTCTAAAGCTAAACTAACATACATGTAAAACTAAAATAATTGCAATTTAGCCTACGATTTGGAGATCTTGCAAAGCAAGCAATTCGTGGTCTACATGATTGTAAGTCTCATTCCATGCATCTAATGTTTAAAACATCGACGCACTCACTGCTGATGGTATACTTCATTACTATCATGATGAGCTGCCTTCTCCGAATTCTTTTCATCAAGAGTTAAAGCTATGGCAGCAGATGTGGAGAAACGCTAACAGCACACCAAGCACCCTGTCGGACACCCTCGCTGACAGCCGCTCCCGTTGTATTATGTATCCAAATATTACCACAATAGTTCACATTTTGCTGCTCACTTCTGTCACGGCTTGCAGTGTTGAGCGAGCAAATTCTAGTCTGCGATTTGTGAAGTTGTGTTTCCAAAGTACAATGAACGAGGACTCATTTTATTGTTTGTCCACAAGGACATCAAGTTAGACATTGATGACAATCTCAATGTCTACGCCAGAAAGCATCCAAGGAGAATGACACTGTTAACCCACTGGCATGTGACACTTAATTATTTTTTTGGGGGGGGGGGGGGGTCAAGGGTTGCATGATCAAAACCGATAACTGATTTATAATCGTTTCACTGTTAACCTTCAGTGGACACCAGTGGTTTTATATGAGAAACTATATATTTGTTTAAAGTTCCATGACATTTTCTATAAAAAGGATCATTATAGTTTTGCATGATCTAATTTCATACATATCAATGGCGGCGACAGGAGAGGGCTATAGGGGGGCTAAGCCTTCCTAAACGTGTCTCATCCCCCCAAAAGCGGAAAATGTCTAAAACGGCTTACTTCGTAATAAGGAAACTAGACAATGACCAACGGCAACGAAATCAACCATAAAAATTATTATTATAGTGTAGATGCTTATGCCATTGGCGGCACCAGGGGAGTGGTCATGGGGTTAAGCCCCTAAATGTGACTCAGCCTCATCCCAAAGCAAAAAACAATGAATGTCCATGTATCGGCTTAAAAGTTATTATTATCATCTTATTTTCGGACCTCAACTGCGGCGGACGGTCATACATCGACTCACACGTGAAACATCAATTGCGACTGGGCTCGACTACCGGACATCGACTCTCTCTGCCACTTAACACTAGTCTGCAACTCTGCAAAACGACTTCTTATTTGAGTTTTCGTGATTTTATCGTTCAGAAATAGCTGGCAAAAAAAGCCTAAAAATGGCTGTAGTTGAAGTCAACAGAGCTTTAAAAAAATGCGTTGGTGGCTGGGGCTCCGCCCCAGACCCCGCTGGGGGAGCTTACGACGCTCCCCCAGACCCCCTAGTCGGTATGGGCTTCGTGCCTTCGGCACTCGCAGCTTCGCGCCTTCGGCGCGACATAAAATTTTTGCTATAGGCCCAGTTGGCTTCAGCCCCCAACCTGAGATCCTGGCGCCGCCACTCATATATATATATTTACGGGTTTGGATTGGTAGTATTTACGCCCCCCTAACCAGAAATCCTGGATCCGCCCCTGTATATTATATGTAAGTGTACATACATATATATAATTTTATATGTGCATTTATATACATATATAGGCCTACGTTTAAACATGCAGGCATGTATATATGTATATATATATGTTCAATTGTATGTACATGTATACAATATTAGAGTAATGGTTAACACGCTGGCCAAGAGTCCGAGAGGTAGCAGGTTCGAGCCTCCGTTGGGCGGATTTGATTTGTAGGCTGCTATTAGCGCCATTATAATTGCAAAGCTGTCTGCTCAGTTGGTAGTTAAGTTTAATTAAGATTACTGCATAACTTGTAAATGTAAAGCGCAGTGCGTCTTGCAGGCGTTTCATTAAAGAAAAGATATTATTATATTATTATTATATATACACACATGTATTGTATACATTATATATGTATATACATATACATGTATGTATACATTACATGTATATGTATATGCATAGGCTATATACCGCTGTTCATGTGTGTATACGTATATATGTATATACAAGATTATACAAATGCATACATATAATGTGTGTATATGGGTGTATGTATGTATATGAATATTTATATAGCGCCCTAACAAGAATCTGACGAAGGCGCTATAGGCCTATGTGTAGCTTATATAGGCTCTATATACATGTATGTATGGTAATGTCTGTATATGTATGTATACATGATATATATTTATATTATACATAAGCATATAAATATGCAGAGTTGCAGACGTATAGGCAGACATATATTTATATGTTCATGAATATATGTTATAGTCCATTCCTGTTGATGTCGACTTTTGTCGATGCCCACCCGCTGCCCCTATAGTATCGCTTTTTTGACAACCGCCTCCAAAGTGTTAAGTGCATGTAGCCTACATGTACATGTACGTTAATAACTCTGCCGGACTGTCTGCGAAGAGTCTTCCAATCTCTTTATACATGTACATGTACATGCACGTGTACATGTACATGCACGTGTGCATTGCACATGTATGCAGGGCATGGTCATGTGCAAATGTGCATGTTCATGCACAAGTACAGTAAGCCTATACATATGTACATGTACATGTACCTCAGAGGCCGAGGGTAGTTTACGCTTCGCGACTTAATGGATGGGACCTCAGACGCTAATGATAACTTTAATCCCTAGCGACTCGTCCCATCAGGCATGTTAGCCACGCCCATACCACCCCGATTTTTGCCCCAATGTCCCATGAATCTCGCTTCAATTAAGGGATTTTCTCGCTTCAATTAAGCGCTTTTATCTAAATATTGTTGAAACATTTTTGCCTCAAAGGGATTATTGACGAAAACAGGACTGTACTTTGTACCGTAAGTATGCATGGGTCTACATTGATATACATGTAGTATCAACGCTGCTGTCAAAGTTCTCAGACGAACGCTACCTGACGCTATACATGTAGACGCGCTTAGGCAATAGACTTCTGGATACTTTGGAGGAATCTCTCTGAGATGTCTACGCTGAATAGAGCGCTTTATACGGTAATATTATGGAAGCTCCGTAGACTGTGTACGAAGATTGACTTATAAACAGCCTATACGACGGCGGAAGATTATTATGTGCCAGTGTAATATTAGTATTATCATGATTTCCTTTGCGGTAGACCTACATTATAATAATTTATGTGAAGAGCGTTTTTCTGTAATGACTATAGGGCCTACTCTTCGGAGATGGTCTTGTCATCTGTTTATCAATAATATTCCTATTATTATTATAGAGACATAATTTTATTATTTATAGAGACATCTATTATTATTTGTTTTTTCCTCCACGGACTTATGGACTATTATTAATTGAAGAATGAACGTCTGGTGGGTCAAGCCTTTATTGTTATTATTATTATTATTATTATTATTATTATTATTATTATTATTATTATTATTATTATTACCGTCATTATTCTTGCTGTTATTAGTTAGTAACACCGTGTCAAAACGCACAATGTATCAGCCCCTGGCGAACAACAATCAAGTCAATAACACCCAAGATATATCAGCGCACTAGCTAGAAAACAGACATTCAATTTACACGTACGGTAACCTATAGATGCAGTCAGAAGCAGTGGAGTCTAAATAATAATTAATTATTATATTGATTGCGATTATGGCTGGCGTAGAAACATGTGACTCACAGTGAGTGTAATTCTATTAATGATTTAATCTAAACTTTGCCCCCGTTCGTGTACATTACCTCGCCAGATGAAAACCTCTGAGCATAGGCTATCATCACTCAGAACTTACCTATCCTGTCACTGATCTTAACCTGTATACAATTCTTCCATCCATAGTACAACGTAAACCTAGAATTTGTGTCACAATCGATGTGTCGTCACAATTATTATTGGCCTGGTTTTTTCTCAAAATGAACGTCTAAAATAGTAGATTTGTATTATAAATTATAATCAGATAGACAATGCAATGGGCCTAAGGATCATAGATTATAGGCATCTATGATATATAATATACAGGGTGGGCCAATAGGAATGCAACAACTTTGACGCCTTATAACTTGAACAATATTTATCTGAGCGACTTGTCCTTTTTATCAGATTGAGCATAATTATCCATTTTATCATTCTGCAAAATATCTAAAAGACACTATTACGACTTTTTGAGATAATGCTATTAATGTTTGATGTCCCTTTTTTGTCATGAAACTGCAAGAAAAAAACAAGTCTTAAACTGAATATGTCAATGACTCAATTCTAAACAATCACTAGTTCTAACAATTAATAACAATTCATATCTTCAGTGAATTTATCATAAGTCAAACAAATATTCAATATGTCCAACACGTGCTTAAATGACATCATGGACACGAGACGACCACTGATCAATGGCTGAGGTCACCAGTGCTCGGGTTATTTCAGCCCAGCAGTAAACAATCAATTTTTCAAGTGTTCAACGTCACGCATTGGTTCACGATAGACCAGTTGCTGAAGACAACACCAGATCGAATAGTCAACCGGGTTTAAATCCGGATTGTTCGGTGGCCAGTTCTCCGGTTCAATAAACTCTGGTACGTTAGCGTTCAGATAGGCAACCGTATGACGTGAACGATGCGCCGGCGGGAGAACGTTTGCGAACACAGTTGCGGCTGTTAGACGTTCCCGTGGCATCAATTTGTTTAATTAATCGATGTAGAGCATATTTATTCCATTTTCTAGAAGAGAATTCTATCAACATCTGATGTGCATTGTATTATTTTTCTACTATTAAGATTCTGATTAAAATTCTATCCTCTTCTGTGAGCGGCGCCATGATGTTCATCATTTTACATTCAAAATTGAGAGGTATGCGCCGCACTGAAATTTTTATTTAAACGGTGCCTTATATCAGCGCAAGTTTTGACACAGTAGTAGAATGGGTAATTACCTTCAATTTAGTATATTGATCACGATGTTCGGATAAAAATTGTTCAAGTTATAAGGCGTCAAAGTTGTTGCATTCCTATTGGCCCACCCTGTATATAGGCCCATTGTATTGTCTCTCTGATTATATTATGCCTATTGTATTCTCAAAAAGAATTTATACTAATTTAATAGTAGATTTGCATCATTGTGATTCTGTATCATAATAGTATTGACATCACAGTAAGTCTGGTTTTATATAGTGGTGGTGGTGGTGGTGGTGGTGGTGGTGGTAGTAGTAGTAGTAGTAGTAGTAGTAGTAGTAGTAGTAGTAGTAGCAGCAGCAGCAGCAGCAGTAGTAGTAGTAGTAGGCCTACATGTAGTAGTAGCAGCAGCAGCAGCAGCAGTAGTAGCAGTAGTAGTAGTAGTAGTAGTAGTAGTAGTAGTAGTAGTAGTAGCAGCAGCAGCAGCAGTAGTAGTAGTAGTAATATTAGTATTATTGAGACATGACAAAATGACAAGATTAACTAGTTCTACCGCATTCTAATTGTTACGAACGAGCCTATCAGAACATTTTGTTTCCACGTTAGACACAAAAATCTGTGCAATGTCCACATTTTCTAAAGTATGAAATTCATTTCGTCAGTTGTCCAGCAGCATCAAGCGACGTCTTTATAGGTCTGCACCTGTGAAAAAGCAAACAAATTGAAACGGAATAATGTAAACAAAATTTAATGAATACAACTCATCTTAATTCATTTAATCCAAGGTCATTATTTTATAGGCCTAGTCCTCACGAAAAACCCATTGGCAGCTCCTCAATCTCTCTGGTCTCTCAGATGATCTCGTTAGTATAGCTGGGCTCGGATATCCGTTGGTCATAATTATTTAGAAAACTACTCAGCGCTCGTTAATAAACTTTTGCCCTGGAGTTAGTTTCAGATTATCAGATTAACGCTTTAAAAAATTGACGACGTTTTACTCTTTTAGGGACGCTTGTAAATTTCAGATGACAAGTACAATCCAAATGGAGCCGTTTTTCCTTTGACCTTTTAAATTTTTTTCAAGTTATTCATTCTGACTATGTTAAGACTCAACTGTTTATAGATAGGCCTACGGCTGATTGCCATTATGATAGCACTTTTGATGGATTCCTTGAGTTTAGCAGCGCTTCAGAAAATCCTGTTTCAAGCATGCATTCCTAATTCTTACAGAATACATAGGTCTACACATTTAAGATCAACTTATCGTGGCCAACTATTCCTTCCCTACAATACCGAAGAATTCAGTGCCCAGAATACACAGAAACGCTAGCTACATGTACATGGGCTGCCTCAAACTGTCAAACTATTTATGAACGGGTAAGTAGCATTTCACACCAGAGAAAAAAATCGCGTTCAGTTCATTTGAGCAACTGCTTTAAAATTTCACACTCCGAACAGGTCAGCTACTGTACACCCGAAAAGGTCATGCGCAAAATGTTCTTGAACTTCTACTAACATTTATTTATTTATTTTATTTATATATTTCTTTATTTATTTATTTTATTCATTTATTTATTTCTCGCATTTGCCATTTATAGCGCCCTTCACGCTCACTGCTCAGTGCTCAGAGGCGCCTCCGACTATACAGCGCGGACACTGCATCGGAGTTTCACGCCAAAGCACACCGGCAATTGCAAGTGAAGGACTTGCTCAAGGTCCCTACGCGACGGTTTGAGGTGGATTCGAACCTGGAACCATTCGGCACCAAAACACTGAACCCACCACTATACACCACCGCGCCCCGCAAAAGACATAATATTATCAGGTATTAGCATGCAATAGGTCTATATAACTTAAGTCGATGTCGAAAGATTCATGCTACATACTGTACAGTGTACATTCACATGTACAATGTGCATGTAGGCTACATGTACATTGTACAACGCCTTGGACTTTGGAAGGCTATGAGGCGAGACAAGGCCACTGATCGTTTCGTGTCAGGAAAGACACTTGCTTGTCTAAGTCCTGACAGGACGACCCATGGGTTCCGCGGTTTTTTCATTGGTCAAAGCAGGTGAAATTTCTACCACCGTAGCTGTGTCTTTTTCAGCTCGTGAAGAATTTAAGGACTTAAGAGTTTTATTTTCTCCCTCAAAAGCCAAAACTATATGCGTCTCTTTATAAAAATTTCGCGAATCACTACGATTGGAATGTCTGATTAATAATGAAAATGGTGAAAATCAGTGTAAGATGGACCACTCTTGTGATCGAAAGGAAATTACGGCATAGGCCTACATGCAAATAGCTTTGTCTATTATTTAATCTCCCTAGGGCCTAATGTTTTTGGCTTATTGTAACTGAGACAAGTTAGACCCTACTTAATCTACATAGAGCATATATTTTGAGCCAGAACTGTCCATCGATTTTATACGTAATAGGCTACGTTTAGCGTGCTTTTAACAACCTGCGATGAGTCTTAAGCTCGAAATAGAATCAGCTGCATGTTGTCACTTTATAATACGAAATATCATTAAATGTCAACCATCAAGTTAAAAGAATTGATTGATGACTTATATAAATATGGCGACCCTGTTTAGCGGTAGCCACATGTTCATAAGGATTCACCTAATGTGTCTAAGGATTTTGTGATCTGCCTGCTTGTATTACTATCGTAGTGGTCAATAAGGATTGATTGACTGATTGATTGATTGATCATTCATTCAATTTGATTGCATTTCATATTCAATACAGCACAAAATTCTATTTGGCTTTTTATTCGTTTACTATTCTATATCTAGTAGGCCTATATGCGTCTTGCCGCGTGTCCGTTTATCTGTATGTGTCTTCCCGTATGTCTGTATGCAAGTATGCGTGGCTGCCCAATTACGCACAAAATGTCGGTTGTTGCTCAGATGCCAATTGCTTTCAAGCTATCTCTGTGACTTCTCTCTTTCTCTCTCTCTCTCTCTTTCTCTGTCTGTCTGTCTGTCTGTCTGTCTGTCTCTCTCTCTCTCTCTCTCTCTCTCTCTCTCTCTCTCTCTCTCTCTCTCTCTCTCTCTCTCTCTCTTTCGCTCTCCCACCTATCTCTCTTTCTCTCTATCTGTCTGTCTCACTCTCACTCTCACTCTCTCTCTCGCTCTCTCTCTTTCGCTCTCCCAACTATCTCTCTTTCTCTCTATCTGTCTGTCTGTCTGTCTGTCTCTCACTCTCTCTCTCTCTCTCTCTCTCTCTCTCTCTCTCTCTCTCTCTCTCTCTCTCTCTCTCTCACACACACACACACACACAAACACACACACACTAATTGTGTAGCTATGTCTTACTGTCGCTGTGTCTATCTCTATGTCTCTTACTACCTGTGCCTGGCAACCAAACCCTCTCCATAGCAACCGAACCCCATATAGACCCTGATTATTCTAAACGTGTCGGTGCGCAATAAAGTCAACATCGCGAAGGGTAGATTGTCGTGATTTCCGCCTATAACCAACGACTACAAAGCAACCAACACTGCAACGATAATATCAAGTATCCTGCTCCAACCATGGTCGCACAGCAATCGTCAATTATTATTACCACAGCCACACACACTACAATAAAACCGCATCGCCGGTGACACGAAAAGGATTATCCCTCCTGAAAGCTATCCGGGGGGAAGAATTAATCTATCCCCCCGGATGGAATTAACCGGTCTAGACTATCCGGGGGGATAAACCATTCTATCCCATTTTTTGAAAAATGTGTATAATTCAAAAAATTGTACTCTAATCAAAATCTAAAGTGACTCTATTTGTTTTAAGTGACCTAAACAATGCTCAGAAAACGCAACTCGAATTTATTTAGTGTCTCCGAGTGTTTTTAAGTCTTTTAAATGTTTTAAGTGCTATAAAACCAAAGCAAAACAAATTATCTAGTAGGAATAAACATACCTGTTAGTGTCATTGTTCAAAACAAAGCAGATGAAAATTAATTTGCAAAAATAAACGCACGCGAAAGTGTTTTTTCCGACTTTTCCTCATTTGGGGGGGATACTATTAATACGGGAGATACTCTATTTCGTGACACCGGCCCCCCAGTGTGGCTAGCTGTGGATAAAAGCTTCAAAGCTGTCTTAAGCCGCCACTGGTTGCACTCTGCCAGTGTCAGTCCCAAGCATGGATAAAGGAGGAGGGCGACCGCGACAGTAATCATCTTGATATGACTGTGTCGTTAAACAGTGACAAGCTACATGTAGTTACTGTAGTCTTAAGCCGCACTCCGACACTGCTTGCACTTCAGCAGTGCCAGTCCCAACCCTGGATAAAGGAGGAGGGCGACCCTAATGATCTTGTTTCATCACACAGTCGTCGGACTGCAACCACTAATAAGCCGCACACAGATTCATCGTGTACGTTTCAACGTTCAGCCACAACGCAGGTAATAATTATTGTATTCCGCATTGTATTCGGACATTTGCAGAGAGTCACTTGCAGTATAAAATATTCAGAGGCTGCATTAGCGTGCACATGAAAGCTCCGGGGAAATAAATACGACGTCTGCAGGCAACAGCGGCGGAAGGTTCTGGAAAGAAGAGACCTGCGCCAGACTCTCAAGATGGATTGAGTCGGGAAGGTCATTCGAGGAGAAAGGTCATAGATGTGCAATGACAAAAGCATGATGTTCTTGTCATTGTCCGAGGAACAGAGAGGTCACGTGGAATTGCAGATCGCATTATATCACAGAGCACTTGGGGAACACACCCTGTTGGAGTCTGGACACGGTGGTGTAGTTGGCGTGCTCGTTGCCTTGCAGCCGGAGGGTTGCAGGACCGAATCCAGTCAATCCACCTCAATTCGCCGCTTAGGGGCCTTGAACAAGTCCTTCTCTCGCAATTCATTCATTCATTCCGAAAACTTATATAGCGCCCCTCAAGAAGTCTACTCAGAGGCGCTCCCAACCCAGCCACGGCTAAAAAGATAGGTCTTAAGCAACTGGTAAAAGGCAGGCAAATTATTCCGAGGTAGTGAGCGACGTAGCGCAAGCGGGAGCCCATTCCATGTGGACGGGCCAACAAATAATTGCTTCAGCGTGAAACTCCCGATGTTCGCGCTTTATCGGGAGTGCCTCTGAGTAGAAACCTTGAAGGGGCGCTGAGATTTTATGATTAGCCCTCTGTATCGCCAGTGTTAATGTTGAAGGCATCATTCTAAGTGAGTTCTGTCGAAGGCGTGTGATACTCCGGCAAATACAATTAACCCTCATGCGACCAACATGTTTTACTCCTTAATATGACCAACTGGGGTCCCGTGGGACCCCAGTAGCCGATAACACGCTCAGTGCTTTATTCGCTTGTTGAAACTTCATTTTATGTTGCCAAAGTTTAAGTTATGGCAGTTTATTGTTTGTTTGATGTGTACTTGTTATAGCGCCCTTCATATTAACTACTCAGAAGCGCTCCCGACTACTGCGCGGACACTGAATTGGAGTTTCACGTCGAAGCGCTGAGCGAAAGGTCCCTACACTGAGCGATGTTTCTTTGGGTATTTATTACCATCTAATAATATAATCGATCAGTTTAATGCTCTGCTGAGCGTCAATTGAAACTACTCAGAAGCGCTCCCGACTACTGCGCGGACACTGAATTGGAGTTTCACGTCAAAGCGCTGAGCGAAAGGTCCCTACACTGAGCGATGTTTCTTTGGGTATTTATTACCATCTAATAGTATAATCGATCAGTTTAATGCTCTGCTGAGCGTCAATTGAAACTACTCAGAAGCGCTCCCGACTACTGTGCGGACACTGAATTGGAGTTTCACGTCGAAGCGCTGAGGCTGCTGAGCGAAAGGTCCCTACACTGAGCGATGTTTCTTTGGGTATTTATTACCATCTAATAATATAATCGATCAGTTTAATGCTCTGCTGAGCGTCAATTGAAACTACTCAGAAGCGCTCCCGACTACTGCGCGGACACTGAATTGGAGTTTCACGTCGAAGCGCTGAGCGAAAGGTCCCTACACTGTGCGATGTTTCTTTGGGTATTTATTACCATCTAATCAGGCGCGGATTTAGAGGGGGGCGGAGCCGGCGTACGCCCCCCCTAAACCTCAACAAATGTTCTCAAACTAAAATGACCTAAAATTAATATAACTGCAAAAAAGAGCCTAAAATGGCTCCATTTGAGGTCGACATAGCCAAAAATGCGCTGGTCGCTGGGGAAGCTTACGACGCTCCCCCAGACCCCCTAGTCGGGACGGGCTTCGTGCCTTTGGCACTCGCAACTATGCGCCTTTGGCGCCGCCACTGACGACCAATTACAACACAGCGTCCAGGCACTTCTTTTTTTACACTTTAAGCACTGCTTACCGGAGCACTCTTACCTACTTACCTTTATTGCTAACAGACGTTGCCCACGTGACCAATGACTTTTGCCGTTACGTCATTCACACAGTTCATGTACAGACAAATAATTAGGCCTATACCCCTTCACCACTGCGCCAAACAAATGCATGTATGTGTGTGGGCTTATATGCCTATGCATTTATGTATATAATGTATGTAGGCCTATGTATGTATGTATGTACGAGGGCTTGCCACTGGTGACTCTTTCAGCTACATTATAACTGTGTTTTGTTTTGCAACTTGTTGTTACTTTTTGCTCGCTATGACTGTTAACTTAACATCATTTCGGCTAGTTAGTGCAGAGAGCGCCTCTGAGTAGATATCTTGAAGAGGCGCGATATAAATTCTCAAAATGAATGAATGAATGAATGTATGTATGTATGTATGTATGTATGTATGTATGTATGTATGTATGTATGTATGTATGTATGTATGTATGTATGTATGTATGTATGTATGTATGTATGACATTGTATGTATGTATGTATGTATGTATGTATGTATGTAAGCATGCATGCATGCATGCATGCATGCATGTATATATGTATGCATGTATGTATGTATGTAGTATTTACGCCCCCCCTAACCAGAAATCCTGGATCCGCCCCTGCTAATAATATAATCGACCAGATTAATCATGTTCTACTCAGGATGTTGAAGAACAGGATCATGGACCAACGGTTGATCTTCCTATGGTGCGCATTATAGCCATGCAGGTGATAAATAATAATTGTCAACACCACTTTTGGTTACATTATAATGGAGGGTTTTCTTCTAGCTTGCTGTTCGTCTAGGCATAAGTGGTGGCATCGTGCTGCAGAGTGAATAACAAGCACAGCTGTGCCTGGTTTAGGAATAAATTATACAAGGGTAAGCTGGTCATGACATTCAAACAAAGAGCTCATTTCCTGGTGCCCCTTGCCTGGCCTTCATTCCCCATTATGTAAGAAATTATCTGATACAACGTTTCTGCCACTGTGCCGCCATGGTGAATGGTGATACCAGATGTTTCACAACTCTTGCACCTTGACCTGTCTCACACTGTTTCCTCTGTCACTGGCTGGGTATAGATGTCAATGGTTATGAAGTGACAGCATTGCAGCACACCATATTTTGATACCATAGTTTGCAGATTTGGGCTTTATGTGCTGCCTGAAGTTACACCTCCCACGGTAAGCTCATCCACTCACAGATTTGTACCAGGAAAAAATTCCTTGACAATTACTGAGCAGAAAACACTTTTCTTATGTAACGGAAAGCAGCAACTTTGGGGTTGTTCAGCTTTTCAGTGACATATGAAAAGTGTTTTCTGCTCAATTACCTTGCGGTAAAATCTCATGTACCGGTGTTTCAAAATGCACGAAATCGTGTCCTGGACAAGGTCATTACTCGTGCTATATCGTTTTCCAACGCCACTCCATATTCCAAAATTGTCTGTATTGCTTCTTTTGCACTAAATCGTACTGGATCAATTCTCGCTGTCATAATATCTTTTCATAAAATAGCGTTCGGTTACATAGGAAAAATCGACCTGTGGCTGGGGTCCCGCGGGACCCCACCAGATAATCTATATTTAAAAATCAACCGCAAAAGTTAAACCGGATTTAATTAGATGTAAATAACGAGCGATGTCCATGTGACAAATTCATAAAACGTCGTTAAAAAATATTGATTAGAAAAAAAGTAGCACGAGTCGAAACGGTGCTGGGGTCCCCGGGGACCCCAGTTGGTCACTTGAGGGTTAATGTGGCATATCGTATTAGACTCTAATGCCTGGAAACCGCAGACGCATGCATGTGTATCCAGCACTCTCATATAGGCCTACATATAATTACAGACTTCAAAGAGCAGCGGTTGAATGTCCGGCCGCGATGTGTCTTCTTGTAGATAATAAAAATTAATAGTAAATAATAGTTAGATAATAATAAACAATAGCTGCAGGCAACTGTAGCTCAGTATCTCAGGCAATGGCCGACAGCTAATGTACATGTACGTGACATGCCAGACAGTAATGCACGTCAGGTGCACAGCCACATCACTTCATCAAAGCGTGTAGCATAACTGCATTCGCCTAAGACTGAGACGTTGACACTGCAGCGTATACCCAAGGGAACCGGTCTCATAACGAGACTTTATGTTCACGCTGACCATTAACGCCGCCTTCGCCTTAAAGCGGACTCTACGACCGGTCCACACGATCCATTCCACACTGACTCTCTCTGCAGCGTATCAGAAATATTCACAAAGAGAAGAAGCCATATAAAATGTCGAGCCAAATATATACTTTGACTCTCGTCAGCTTACTGCTAGAACACGTCTAACGAATAGCTCAATAGTCGTAAAACTTCGGTAATGTTATATTATAACGTAATGTACCGTAAAATAACAAATGATAGCCTATACGGTAGACCTTGCGTGTAGGCCTAATATGGTGCGAAACTTGATTGTGTAGCATAGGCTACTACACAAAGCACGATGCACAATATGATGCATTGACTGACAGATTTGCAACATGATGCATGACATGATTCATAACATAATGCGTAACAATTCCATCTTCATAATCTTAGAATCCACTCAACTAAATCGCCTGCAGCTCATACAAAAATCAAAGGTCCCTGCAGCTCTCAACAGAACTTCCATACAATCATCATTTCCATGGATCCCCTAATTAGGCCTAGTCATTGGTTTACGCATGAACCTACCTTCACCAGCTCACACCAGATCATCAGACCGAGGTACGGAACGGGAACTGCGTTCTCATGGAAACCATGGCAACAGCGTACCGTGCAGACTTCAATATGGCCGATTGACTTGATGCCAAACGGGCAACAGACACCCTGAAGAAAACCACACAGAGGGTCACCAAGGTCATCTGCAGGGTTCAGATTCAGGACCACAGTTAATTTAATTGTGCCTTTGACTTTTGTCTTTTGACTAGCTGGCGGGAAGGTTGACTGGCTGATTGATTTGATTGACTTGACTGATTCACATACTTACTGTCTGACTGACTAATTGACTGTCTGACTGACTGAATGAAATGAATGAATGAATGAATTAATTAATGACCGAATTACTTACTTTGTCCTAAAGTCGCCTAAGTTACAACGTCACAATAGTTGATACATTTATCGGCTAATTAGTAATTATTTCAAGTTTTTACATTTTAATCAAAGATTCAAAATGGTAACAACCAACCCATGGGCGTCCGCACATAGGAGCAAAAACGAGCACTTGCCTTTGAAAAATGTGCACCTTTATTTCAACTGTTAAGCCTACTTCTTGCTTTCTAACAAATTTTTTCACACTAAAGTACTCAATATACTATAATAGGTCTATTACACGAAGTGAAACTGAGAAATTTAACTTTAGAAACCTCTATGAAAATACCAATGTGCTTAACTTGAAGTTCCTTATCACTGTGCTTTGCCCTCTCATGTACAGAAATATACACGCCGTTTATACGGGCTCCCATTCTATACGACCCTAAGTTAACTAATTAGAAAATTAGGATGAGACTCACCGAATGCTCGTGTTTCTCCGGAGAAGTTTGACCGAAGAAAGCAGCCAGTAATAGGATGAACGCAGAGCACAGAACGCCATGCCTGATGTACATTGTGGACCGTCTAAAGAATAATAATAATCAATTAATTATTCTTAATTAAAATAACTCGAGCTCAATCTTCTGCGGTCAATAATTCAACATAATTGTAGCTGTCTCGAATGTTTTCTATTTAATATTCTACACCATACAACTTCTTCTTCTTCTGGTTCTCTGCCCCTAGGCAGGTAGGCTACGAATGTCCAATGTCGCCACTCATCTCTCCGCTGGGCCTTCTTCTGTAGTCTTTGATATCCATTTTTCGCCATCATTGAGTCCAACATCATCTGCCGTGGTCTTCCTCTTGTTCTTTTCCCCTCCATTTTCCATTCTATCACCTTTTTTTACCAGATTGCCTCCTCTTAGCGTAAAATGTCCACTCCATTTCTTTTGTCTATCTATACAACTATCGATCATAAAAATTAATTATTATTCAGAGCAAACTTATCCACTTTCCAAATGCAGAACCTTATCTGCTCTTGTGTCGTCTTGACTTCCGTGTGTGGCCGACTGCAACAAGAATGCGATGAAGAACTGAATGCTCCCTGCGTGCATCAACGAATGCTCCCTACTGTGACGACTCTGCCTCGCTGATTATTCGGCGCTTGGCGCAAAGTTGATAATTTGCAATAATGTGTATATATAAGCTTAGGCTACGTGCGTAGGTCCCAAATTGTACATGTCCGCCTACTGTATGTTTGCGTGTCTGCGCCTGTTTCTTTCCACCCATCTTTATTTCTGTCTTTGCAATATCTGACTCCATGTATGTTTTAGTGTTTGTGTGCATGATGTGTGTGTGTGTGTGTGTGTGTGTTTAGGTGTCTGCTTCCTCTATTTCTGAAACGCGCAATGTGCCTCTATAATATTGTGTAGGTGTGTGCGCAGGTGCGTGTGTGTACGTGTGCTTGTGCGTGGGTGTGTGGCTGTGTGTGTGCGCGTGTATGCGTGTATGTGTGTGTGTGTGCGCGCGTGTGTGTGTGCGCGTGTGTGTGTGTAAGGTAGTGCCCCGTGCAGCCAGGGCAGTCTCACGCCCGGATTAATTTCTCATCGGTGTAGTCGTTCTTACTTACCTTCTTCTTCTCCTTCCTGACGCTTCTTCAGTCTCTAACCATCGGTCGGTGAAAAGAAAGAACACACGATCGACCGTACACCTGGGTATTAATCACCCTCTTTCATTTGAAGCTTTGACGGTCGCTCTAGCGCCCCGAATCAGAAGGGTAGACTCACAGCCTTTCTGCGGGCTTTTCCGGAGAATTGCGCGCATTGATTCATATAGGCCTACAACTTTCATAATATCCTACGATGTAAATTAGCAATTCCTCTAGGGGGATTCGTTCCTGTCCATAACCAGGGGCATCTATCAATGGAGGAGTTTGGAGAACGATACAAATCGAATTCAAAAGTAAGGCTGGGTTTTTATACATAAACTGGGATTTTTTACTTCCGACGAAATAACTCGGTCAGAGTGGTGGAGAATTGCTTTCCAATCCAGGTGGAGGGGTTAGACGTCACAGTCCATAGGCCATAACCAAAGAGTCTTCAACGAGTGCAGATTATTCTGCAGCATGTATAACATAATCTAATATGATCCAACATAATCCTATATATATATATATCTAATATGTAGACTCTTACTGCGACCGCTTTCCTAACTGACAGCACACTAATCGTCATCGTCGACATGTTATAAAGACTTCGACAATCGAGGCGCAGAGTGAGACTTAGAGCGGAGAACAGTTTTGTCCGCTCCCCTCTCGTTTGAATGAGCCGCTCAATTAGGTTCGCCTTAGAGTCTTCTTCTGTGCTTTGCAGGCTGGTATCCCGTGACATTATCTTCCCCCTAAAATTCTTCCCCGGAGACTTTATTTCGAAAACAGATTCTCCCCGGCGGATCTTTTCCAGAATAAATTCGCCCTCGAAACCCTAATCTGAACAAGATCGTTTTCAAGTCACGCAACTTATTCCGCTCGTGTGGAAGCGCTGCTGCCCCGTTGTTGCTGTACGTCGCCAATTGTCTTTTGATAACAATGCAGTAATGGCTGATATTTTGTGGTCACGTGTTCATATACGGACGTTCTGCGATACAGATGTTTTAAATTTGGTAACCGCGACTCACAACACGTTGGACCGGAATTGCCGTATCTTCAATTTTCAGACAGGCCTTCACTCGTAGCCTATATCTTAACAGTTAGACCAGTAGGCCTACTAAGCTTAATAGTAGGATATATATTTACCGTATTCGCAAAATTCAATGCCTATTAAATGTATCATGAATTTGGCTTTCGTTCCAATGACTTTTAAAGTATAAGTTAACAGTAATCAATATAGAATTATAATTATTTATATATCCCTGTAAGCTTATATATGTAGCTTATTCAAGAAACTTGAGTTAACATAATTATGTATACCGCAACTTATTAAATAACAAGTGGACAAAATTACCTGTTTCTGTAAAATCCTAACGGTTAGGAAAAGGAGTTTGCAAGCGGATTAGGCTACATAAATGAGTAGCCAACCACCAATCATGTAGGCTACTGTAGAGTGTAGATCCCGGCTGTAAGCATCGTAGAGTGATTGCTTATACCAGACATGAGTTTGTTTATTGTCCTCTAATTAAATCGTTCAATTCTTTTGGAGCGTGATAAAAACAAACAAACGCATTGCAAACCTGCTTCAGTTTGACTTACAAGAAATGCGAAAATGCTAAGAGGTTTCGGATAAGAGTTTCTGGAATACGCATTCGGTCACATCTTTGTTTTCTCCATCATGCAAAATTACACACCGTCATCCATTCCACTGACAGGTGTTAAGAATACAAAAGCATACACAGGTATTAATTTTCCACGTGCATCCTTATCGTTTAGATATCGAAGCACGTAATCCCATGGTGAAATATATTATATGTATTATATATTATAGATATAGATATAGATATAAATAAATATATAGGCTACATATAATATAGCGGTCGGGCGAGCGGGTGCTTGTTTCCACGTATAGAGGAACTACCAACAGTTTTTGTGCTGACCGCAATAACCTTGTCAGTCGAAATTTCAAGAACTCAACGCTAATAATTCACTCTAAAGCGAGTCTAACACGTACCACCAAAAGATTCCTCTCCTATACTTAAATGAGAAGGGTATTGACCCCATCTTATGTTTTACTTTCCAGTCCTTCAACACTGTCTCCATAATGAGCTATAAAAACACACGTTGGTTGGTAGTATAGTCAGTCGTCCTGTAACCTCCCAAGCCAGCCGTCGGCTTATAAGGGCCCACTCAATAAAATTATATCCAGTTATCTTGCTCTCCGATGCAGGTTTAAAATTGTACGGGAGTAAAATATCTCACGCCTGAGGGATTGCATGTAGGGCTTATTAATAATTATTATCCCGGGTACAGATTGATGACAATAATGTTCGAATGTTTGACGTAGCCTACATGTATAATAATGTATATCCACATAGGCCTAAAGCTTAGTAATCCATCGATTATCTGTAGGAGCCAATAGGCCTACTGTAGGGCGATCAGGAGATTTATAACGTTTTTCTCTTTTTCATTAAGCGTGGAAATTAATCGATGTACAGGGTGATCAAGAGAGAAACTCTTAGATGTTTTTCCCCCGTTAATTAAGCGTGAAAATTTATTGGTAAAGACAATCAGGAGCTCAACGATAAAATGATATTTTGGCTTTAATAAAGCGTGCTGATTTATGGATACGAAGAGAGACGCGAAACGGCCATGACGCTGCTGTAACAAAATCTATAGTTAGGGCTGCTGGGCTGTATCACACAACTCAACTTAAACCTGAGTCCTCGGTAAGCGTAATAGCTATACCCCGCAGTCGATCGAGTCGTGGGCTACGATCGACTTGGCTCGGCCGACGATCGACTCGATCGACTTCGTCGACTCGCCGATCTTTTCACGACTCGATCGACTTGGCTCGGTCGACGATCGACTCGATCGACTTCGTCGACTCGCCGACCTTTTCACGACTCGATCGACTTGGCTCGGCCGACGATCGACTCGATCGACTTCGAGTCGACTTGACCTAGTTTTGTCTCTTGCTCACCCCTGCAGTTATATGATCTCAAAATGAAATCTGCGTGACGTCACACAAAGCCTAATTTCGTATTCTCAGTGAATTTATAGTAGATATGCACTGTAATCGTAGTGACGTCACAATAGGCCTCGTTTAGATTCTGTAAAATTAATGAGTTTCAAAAATTATTACGGTTGATCTGCGTAATAATCGAAGTGACGTCACAATTCGTCTAGTTTATAGTCTCAAAATGCTCTTCTTTAATAGTAGATATGTATAATAATTAAAGTGACGTCACAGTAGGCCTTGTTTATATTATCAAAATGCACTTCTATAATATTACATTTTGCATCATAATCGAAGTGACGTCACAATAGGCCTAATTGTTTTAATTCTCGAGGTGAACCTGTAATAGGCCTATAATAGTAAAAAATTGCATCATAATCAGAGTGACGTCACAATAAGCATGGGTTTAGTTTTGTATTCACAAAATTAATGAAATTATATGATATAGTAGATCTGTATCCTGATCGAAGTGACGTCATAAAAGGCCCCGTTTTATATTCTCAAAATTACCATCTACATATAATAATTTATACAGGCCTAAATGTATCCTGCTCATTCAGAAGCGGATCCAAGAGGGCAATCCGGCCATACCCCCGCTCCATTCGGACCCTCCTCCCATCAGTTTTCAAGAAGCTGTAAATCAACGCAACGGGAACAGGAAGGTGAGAGAGAAACTAGCACATGACTAAAAAGTCATCAGATTTTAAGTAACCGGAGTTGCCACGAGTTTTTAGAAGTTTTTTGGGCGAAAGACTAAAAGAAGGATTTTTCCACGGAAGACCAACAAAAATTTTGTCGGCCCAAGACCAAAAAATTTGACACCCCCCCCCCCCCCGTCAAATATTTCTGTATCCGCCTCTACTGGTTGAACTCAAGTCGAAAACGTACGTCTATCAACTTTCACATTTCCACAAACACGAAATCGTCAGCTGCCAAAAGGTTCATTAGCTGCACTCGTGTGGAAAAACTGAATTACGTCATTAGGCTATATCATGTAGTTCACTTTGAGACTTCAAGAAATAGTAGTGGAGTCCAGTCGACGGAGCAATGATCGACTCGACTTGCAAGTCGACAATTTTTCGATCGACTCGACTTGGCATGTCTCACGATCGACTCGACTCGCAAGTCGATCGAGTCGATCGAAAAAAACTCACGATCGACTCGACTTGCAAGTCGATCGAGTCGACGATTTTTCGATCGACTCGACTTGGCCGAGTTATGATCGACTCGATCGATCGACTTAACTCGATCGACTGCGGGGTATACTAATAGCCCAAACATTAGAATTCATATGGTTTGGTAATTTTTAGACCTTTTACAATCACCAAAATTAAGGAAAGAACAGTTATCATGTGCACTGATAGTCAAGGGAACTATGGTAAAAGCTATAGGCTACTACACCGTGATTCAAAAAAAACTAAACCAAACTGTTTTTTATATATCTTTCATGCCTGATAACATAGCACGCTAAAATTTTCCAAATATTCAGAGAAGTGGACCAAGAATATGATCCCAAAGTTTCATGAGATAAAGTTGAACGGATAAAAAGATATGAATATTTAAACTTCACATAACGAAATTGCAGTTTACAAGCAATTTTCTGTCAGATTCAATAAAAATGTTTCCCTATTGTCTCTAATGCCTGATGATTAATCATTCTAAAATTTTCCAGATATGTAGAGAATTGAACTAACAATATTATGATTCCAACAGTATGGTTTCATTATTTAATTAAATAACATGCTCTAAATGTCCTCCTCCTGCTTGCACGCAAACCTGGAGGCTCTGGCGCCATGCATTGGGAAACGGCATCGTCGATTATCCATAGGCGTAACTTTCTATTGTGACGGTGTTGTCCAGTCACCACCACTTTTAAAAGTGGTAGTGACAGTCACCACCACTTTTTGGTCATGATAGAAATATTTTTTTAGCATGAAATAAAATTGACTGTTATCCGCCATGAATTTCTTCACATCGGAGCGGTAACATTGCTTTAGGAGTAACTTTCTATTGTGACGGTAGTATTCAGTCACCACTACTTTTAAAAGTGGTGGTGATGTCACCACAACGTTTTGGTTCTGACTATTTTTGGCGTGAAAGCATTTGGCTGTATTCCGCTATTCATTCTCAACATCTTCAAGCCTCTTCCTGCTGAATAGATTTATGAAATTTCAACTTCAAACTACCGAATAGGTAGCTCGTAGCATCGCAAGAATCAGTAAATCACACACAATTCCAAATTGGCAGTGTTCTAATTATGAAGTGAAAATACATAACAATGGACAATGGTAATAAAAGAAGTTAAGGCCGAGGGCAACTCAATCAATTTTGTTGCTGGGGTCGTCACAACTTTCGAAATGTTGCCAATGGGTCTTCGCACTAAAAATGTTGAGAACAGATGGGAATCATGGGATAGAGTAAGGCGAGGGAGAGAGATTAAGGGACGGGACGAGAACTGAGCAGAGGAATAGTCACCACCACTTTCTGAGGGAAAGTTACGCCCTTGCGATTATCCTCTGGTTCCTGCCATCTCACACTTCCAACGAGCGTTGCTTCAGATCGTTTAATTATATCATGGATTGTTGTCTGCTAGACTCGGTCGTGCATCACGATCCACACTTTATAGTCGGAAGGATTCAAATCTTGACTGTTCGGACGCCATAATGTGGAAGAAATGAAGTCTAGCGTCTAAGAGAGTCAGCATTTCGATGGTTACCTTGGCTCTGTGGGCTGGCGCTGTTCTGTTGAAAAATAAAACAGCCTTCTGGGGCTATAGATTTCTGATAACAGGTGGAAGATGTTGTCACAGCAGAACATTGCGATAATACACTCCGTTAATTTTACTCCAGGATCCCTGAAGACGAAAATTTGTCAACTATCAAGCATCGAACCGCAACGAACACCATAACAGACTTAATTGCTGAAAACTGATATTTCTGGTGATGAAGTTTAAATATTCGTATCTTTCTATCCGTTCAAATTTATGACATGATATTTTGGAATCCTATTCTTGGTTCAATGCTCTAAATATCTGGCAATTGTAAGTGTGATTGATTATCAGAAATTGGAGATATAAGAAAAACAGTTTAGCTTACTTTTTTTTACTGAATCTGACAGAAAATTGCTTGTAAACTGCAATTTCGGCATACGAAGTTTAAAAATTCATATCTTTTTATCCGTTCAAATTTATTTAATGAAATTTTGGAATCATATTCTTGGTCCACTTCTCTAAATATTTGGAAAATTTTAGCGTGATATGTTGTCAGGCATTAGAGATATATGGAAAAAAGTTTGGCTTAGTTTTTTTTTGAATCCCGGTGTATAGGCCTATAACACGGGGGCTGTCTGTGTCTGTGTCTCTCTGCCTGTGTCTCTTTCTGTCTTTGGCTATGTCTTTGACTCTGTCTTTGTCTCTGTCTGTCTGTCTCTGTCTCTGTCTGTCTATCTGTCTGTCTGTATGTCTGTATGTCCATCTGGAAGTCAGCTTCGTTTTCAAAAGAAAGCATTCATTACCGGTAGGCCTACATTCAGTGTTTATAGACTTTTAAATAAATGTTTCACGCCAGAGCTGAGTTTTTAAAATTTACTTTCATCGCTCTTCTTATGCGCATTAAACTATTTTTTCCGTTAAATAATTTGTATGTTTTGCTATTTTTCAATAGGCCTATAGGCCCTACTTGATAATAGTCGTCTATTTTTATGACGAGAATCCCACTTCTATTAGGGGCCTATTATGCCTACCTCGACCATCATTAAGTATAACCATCCCGCTAATTTTTTAGTGTACAGTAGGCCCACACCTGCAGCGTTTTGCCTGTCCTTTTTAAACAAACGAATGCACTGTAAAATGTAAATACATTAAGTCTACGAACCTTACAAATAATTCTTGTTCACTTCCATGACCAAATAAAACGCCGCTCAGTTCAGCAACAGTTTACTGTTAGGCTACCAGGTATAATTCGTCGTCCATAGTAGGCCTAACGAATTTTTTTTATTTTTTATATCGTTTGGTCTGACTTCTTTCAACGTTAATCAAATGCACCGAAAGCTGATTACAGAACAAAGGAAAATCGCATCATTTTGCGATGATGTCATAATTGGGAATAACATTGTCAGGCCCACATATAGTATATGTAATATACTATATGTGGTCAGGCCTATAATAATACATCAAGCGGCTCACATGAAAGTGACAATCGCAATGGGTGTAGTAATCTATTTGTGACAACTTGAATAAAACAGCCCTTTCACTTCTATTTAAACTCATAAACATGTTCGGTAGCCTATAACAATGTTATAATGCAGTGACATTGCAGTCTTTCATCAAATAAAAAAATCCAAAGCCCGCAGCATTACTTTACGAACACAATAGCCTACCATGGTACATAAATTATGTAAGCTTATACAGTCTTAGTCTGACAACCACAAATCGCGTATTTTGATTTATCTCAGGGTTGTTTTTAAGGAATTTTTTGAACTGCACAACCAGTGCTAAAAGTGTAAAACACAGTGACTGGACGCTCCTTATCTTTCCAAAAGAAGTGCCAGGACGCCCCTTACATTTTCAGGTGTGCTGGCCAAATATAGCCTAAGTGGCAGGACGGCATGAAGATTTGAAAATAAGTGCCAGGATGCAGTCCATGACCGTACGTCCTGCCACACTTTAAATCATGTGCACAACTCCTTCTTTCCTTTCCATCCACCATGTGGTAAATTAGGCTACTTCCAATCTGAGGACAATGACTTTTTGTTGGTTTTAGGCTAACTGTACTGAAGTGCTTCTACAACTGCAATAGTGCACAAATCCATTTAGAACTGCACATTTGGTGTAGGCCTACAACTGCACGTTAAAAGCCCGATATAGTGCGCCAGCTGTACAAAATTTCATTGGTGCACATCGTCCGTGACTGAGACTCAAAATCTGTGAGCCTGCAGAGGTTGAGAACCGCTGGTATAATTATAGCCTATAAGAAATGGACCATGCAGTGTGTAATCTAGACGTCTGCCGCGTAGGCCTACAGTCCCTATACATGCATTCCATGAATGAGCTTTCTCCATGAGACCTCCTCCACCACAAAATTCGCGAGGTGCTGCATACAAGCAAGACTAAACTAGTAGGCTAACAGTGGTCTATTTTCAAAAATTTCGACCAAATGACTTTTGAAAAAGTCGTCATAAAATTTCACCGATGAAGGAAGGCCTACCGTAGCCTATGTGTCGTCGGACTCGTCGGAGGCTGACCGACCGCCCAAAATGTCTGACCAAAACAAACTTTTCTCGCCCCTCAGAAACTTGAACCCCCCTTTCAACGCAGAGGGATTAAACACTGCGTTATAGAGCAGCGATTGTGAATAAGCCAGTTGCCCGCGCTTGGCTTTCGAGTGGCGCTAAAGAATTATTTATATAGAGCAATAACCATATCGACGTCCTTTGCATCAATCTGCGGTAGAACATTCTATGGCATGTTTCGGGCGATAATATGTGATAGAGATGGATACCTCTCTTGATAGTTTAAGAGAAATTGGGTTTACATTTATAGTTCTAGTCGCTGCTTTTGTTGCGGTTTATATGACAATTCAGAGGTACAGTAAATAGAAAAGTTGATATTAATAACAATAACAATATTTATACTATTAGTCTATACGCCACTTACCTTAAGCGCTACTATGCCACCTCTGATCCATTGGTAACCGGACCATGACCTTCGGACTACTCTTTTGGACAACCCCTCTGACTAGACACAGCGCTCGTGAATTAGTTGGTGCACTGCACTTGGATTTTGAGGGGGCCGCTTTAGAAATTTGTACTGTATAAGTGAATCCAACATTTGATCTATTTGAAAGTGATAAGCAAGTATGCATTAACGTACGAAGAGAGAGTGGTAAATGTTGATTGACAACAATGAAGAATCGAAGATGCAGAGGAGATTCAATTGAGACATACAAGCTGATAACAAACAAAGAAGTGATACCATACTCAAGATTTTTCAGTTGGCTGACATTGGAGGTTTAAGAGGGTATATTCACACAGTCCAAGGGTGCCATCCCAAATTTTTTTAGCAGCAGAACAGTGAAGACCTGGAACGAGCTGAGTGAAGAGGCAGTTTTGGTAGAGACACTCATAAACTTAAAGGAGTAGCTAGGGCAGATAGGATTTTAAAACATTGTAAACATTGCGGAACCAGGATGTTTAGACAAGCTTGCATTTAAAAATAGTCGACTATCCAGCTACTAATAGGGCTCAAGTATACTTAATATTGTATTGTATTGTTATAAAATATTTATAAAGTGCCTCTGATAGGGTGAACCATTCAGAGGTGCTCCCAATGCGCAAGACTACGAGTGAAGAAATTGCTTTTGAGAAAGAAAAATAAGGAGGTGGGATTACCAGCCAGTATTTGAAATCGAGTAGATGGAGAATTTATATGTTGATATTTAAAGTATTTGTAAGAAGGCAGTAAGAAAGTTATAACTAAATATTTGATTTTAATAATGAATGCTTGTTTTTAAAGGTACAACTTGGCCGACCACTTTACAGGTGGCCTGATGACAAGCGCTCCTCTTCCTCTGATGCAGGTCCAACAGGTTGGACAGGTCTTCAACCCTTTTGTTCTGAATCTACTTCACAGCGGGACAGCGTCCATCAAAGGTTATTTATGTTTTCTCTGCCAGGATTTTAAACAATCAGTCAGTCATTCAATTCATGGAACAGTCATAGTTGTAAATATTATCCAATATTGTTCCAAACAATGAATCAAGCATGCCATTTTTGTTTGATTCACTCTACCAGATCGTTTTCTTTAATTAATTAATTACTATTATTATTACAGAAATTTTAAAGTGTTGCTTTTACTGTTGTAGATGGTGCCAGTTTCACACTGACATCCTCTGTTCCTTGTTGGCTTGGTGCCTTCTGGGGATCCAAGATTGCCGACGTCTACCCCATTATTTATTCGCCTTGGCCGTCATTTCAGGATCACGCAGCATTTAAACAGTCGCTTTACACCATTAGTCAGCACAACGAAGAAATTGAATTGTAAGTCAACTTTTTATATTTAGGTTGAGTTCTGGTTTAGAGCTGCTGTAGTATGTGAGGCGCCCTTGTAACGGCATGGCTGTGTTACGGCACCATAGAAATCATCATTTTTTTTATTATTTTTATTGTATGTGTATGGCAGACACTTCATGGTCTTGTTTCTTTATGGGGCATGGCAGCCAGTGTTTAATCTAGTCTCCCCTGCTTTGGGGCATCCAGGTTTCATGGAGGGGGTGGCTATGTACGGCAAACCATTGAGGTGCAAAGTGCTGACAATAGGACAGTATATTAGGATTTTTCCTTTTTCATCTCTTATTTTCTGATGACTTTTTCCATTTTTTTGATAATTTTTTGGTCTTTCTGTCCATTTGCTGGGTGCTGAATTCAGAGTTTTCTCTTTAATCTGATGAATATTTTATTTTATTTTTTTAGTATATCATCTCTTTCTTGATTCTCGGAATGAACAACTATGTGACTAGTAACTAATATCGCAGTTTACTATGACCCTTCATCTTTTCAATTTAGATGTAAACACTTTTTTAGCTCTCTTTTTTGGAGGGGGTGGTTGTCATTCCTGGGGAACTATACCCTCCCCCCCCCCAGAGACGTGTTGAATAAGCACTGCATGGTAGCCGCTTCGCAACTTTGTATGGAGAGTTTGCTTTCGAGCCATTGCTGATATGGTTACTGTGTAAGAACCTTGAGCAAGTTCTTCACTCGCAACTGCTAAACGTCATCAAATGATGTTAGGTCATTAGGAAGTGGCGTGTAATCTTTCATTGAAGAATTTCTATCGCGCCTCTTCAAGGGTCTACTCAGAAGCGCTCCAGATTCTAGCACGGCGAAAACGTTCAGCTGTGTCATAGCATTGTTTTTATGCTGCATGTCCCATTGTTTGAAAAGTAATAAAGAGAATGCTTACTTAATTAATGTGTTTATGTTTGTAGTGCAGATTCAGTGGAGAAAAGAGAGGTCACCTTCAAGGCACCTTCTTTTCTTGATCTTGGTCTACCACCACGGACCAGATATCCTCTTCTGCTGGTGGCACTCGATACTCATGCGATCTACAGTACTTGGTCTGAAGTTCAGCATCTGCAGCAGATTGTGAGCTGCTACATTTAACACGATGTTAAGGGCACTACATAAATGTCTTGCTGGCATATTTTTGTGGCATAAGTATATTGACACACTCACAAACAAAATAGTACATTGTTGTGTACACTGTGGTTAATGTGCTTGCTCCTTCTTTTGCATCTGGAGTTTGAATTCATGCCACAGCCAGACTATGTTTTGACTAAGGACCTCTCAATATTTGCAGCTGATAGAAGAAGATGAAGAGAGGAAGGAGGAGGAAGAAGAAATATATGGAACCATCTTGTTGTGTAGCAGGGTGCATGATAGTCTAGTGCGTGCTGAACAAGCTATGAGATGAGAATTTTTCATGTGATTTCTGCTTCAATTCGGCTAATGAGTACAGACACTGACTGAACACTGCCGAAATGGCAAGGGAGAAGACTGACCATCAGCCCTCATATGCCAAGGCTAAGAAAATGAAGTTGCTAACACTTCATATGAAATTGAAGAAGAGGATGATCAAAACGCGGGTGTGGAGTGTGGTCCTGTATGAGTCAGAAACATGGACAATGAGAAAGGAAGACATAAGAAGATTAGAGACTTTCTGCCTGCATTAAGCGCTGCTGTGTCCATTTCTGTCTGTAGGTGTGTATGGTGGCCATTGTCCATCTTCGAGATGACCACTGTCCGTCGGAATCTCACATCTTCTCTCAGCTCGTGAGATGTCCACTCGGCAGACCTTGTGACCTGAAGGTAGCTACTGAAAAAAATTGGTTTCTCAATGTTGTAGACACATTCTATCATTTGCTGAATTTAATCTTGTAGCAGCTTTGTAAACATTAGGGGAATTTATAAATGTGTTCCAGTGAAATGTACGGTGACGTAAAAGTATTTGGCTTCCATTCAGGACTGTTACAGAAAGACTTTGAGCTTCTCACAATGTTCAGTGACATTTTGCCATTTTATGGATTTTCATTCAACAAAAATTGATATAGACTAAGAAGGAGCAACCCCTAGTTACACGGGCTTGCTTAGCTGCCTGGCAACAACCACAGCATCGAGCTTTCTCAGTTGTAGGGCCGTCCATCTGGAATGACCTCCCTTCAAAGCTGCATTTATTATATCTGACCGATCAAACTTTGTGCCATAAATCTCTAAACTCTTTTCTATTCCGATGGATGGACTGGGAATGCTCCTGAGTAAATTTCTTGAAGTTTGCTCTCTTTATGACCATGGAATGAATAAACGTTCAAGAATTTCTCCTTCCAATTCTTGTCTTTAGCGACACCTTAAAATATACTCTGACCATTCTGAAAACCGGACTCTCACCCAACGCAGCGCTCATGAATAAGCTGTTTCCCTGAGTTTGGTGTTTGTTTGTGAAATGATCAATCAATCGATCAATTTTATTTTCCTGAATACACCACATAAACAATTATGGCAGTAAAACAAGGAATTGACTAGAATAGTGGTTTTCAAGTGGAGACCCAGAACTTCTAAAAGGGATGGATAATCCCGCTATTAGGGCCAACCAGTAATCACAGAAATACAAGGCACAAATGTACCTGACTGCCAGTTGAATGATTTCAGAAACACAAATAATCAGGGACGGATTTTATAAGAAGTTACCACTGATTATTTCTGTCTATCCAGCAACTGTACATGTCCGGACTTGAGAACAGCAGCATCAGCACCACCAACGAATCATCAACCAATCTGTACGAGGGTGGCGGTCAGTCGGCCCCCGCTGAGGGTCCGAATGACACCAGTCCCCTCTGCAGCGTCTGTCAGTCGGCTCCGGTCGAGCAGGCAATACTTCCGTGTCGACACGCCTGCACGTGTACAGGATGCTGCACCCGCCTCATCAACTGCCCCATCTGCCGAGCGTTCATCATTTCCACATTTCCACTGGAATCCACGTGATTGCCATCGACAAACCTCATGATTGTGATCGACAAAGTTTATGATTGCGATTGACAAACCGAGTGTGATATTGCGATTAACGAACCTTGTGCTTGCAATTGACAAACCGAGCTTGATTGTGATTTATGAACCTCATTATTGCAATTGACGAACTGAACATGATTGCGAACAATGCGCCTCATGATTGCGATTTACAAACCTCATGATTGCGAGCGACAAACCAAGCATGATTGTGATAGATGAAA
Organism: Lumbricus rubellus; assembly: GCA_945859605.1. Lineage (NCBI taxonomy): Eukaryota > Metazoa > Annelida > Clitellata > Crassiclitellata > Lumbricidae > Lumbricus > Lumbricus rubellus. Next base: position 25,657,457 of record OX243818.1, read on the forward strand.
CTTGTGATTGCGATCGTCAAGCCTCAATATCTAAAAATTGCAATCAATAAACCTCAAACCTAGACGAACGAGAAATTTTGGAGGATTGGTAAATGGTAACGCTCTTGCTAGAAGCACGAATGGATCTCAAAGGACACGGTTCAATACCCATAACCCCATCTAGGTCGACCTCGCATTCTATTCCTTAGGCATAACTGTAAAATGAGTGGCCATCTAAAAGGCTGTCAAGACATGCGTTCAATAAGGTCATAAGATTTGTACAGTCATGTTTAAATGTTATTTACTGCAGTTTGTGAATGAACGCTGTCAATATAGACTTGTTGATTGTTTTTACTCTTCTCTAAACTTTACCAGGACCCAGTTTTTGTGCTCAGTTCGGCTGAAATTGACCAACATTTGCTCTTTATTCAAAACATAATGTGATGCAAGTTTTGCACTTGACCTGGAACTATATTTGTAGTTCGCTATTGACTAAACCTAAATCGGGCTTTGTGATTGACCCTTGGCAAAAATGTCGTAACCCTGTTTAAACTTGATGATTTGGACTTCACTGAGTACCTCTGAATTCGTTTGTTCTCTGTCTTTTATGCTAAATCGAGTCTAGTGGTTTGGAACCTTCTAAACGTTCAGATGTAGGCTATGTCATGCCTAATGATGATGTGAACCTAAAATCCAGTCTTTCAAAATGAACACTGTAGGAACAACATGGCTCTGAACAGGGATGCCACTCTGAATTTAAAAAAGTCATACGGAAGAAAAGAGGCTAGAAAAGACTAAATTGAGAATTTCTCTGAAAAATACATGGATTTTTCCCGGCTTGAAATTTATGACCTTTTTTAGTCTTTCGCTCCAACATCTACAATTTTTGGTCCAAAATTTAAAAAATCGAATTTTTCTCGTCTTTTGTCCATTTTTTATCTAAAGTAGTCTATTTTTATGTTAAAAAAAATCGGAAAACTGCCATATGAAAAAGAGGCTAGGTCCTGACTAGAAACCTAGACAAGACCGAAAAACCTAGATCTAGGTGGAAAAAGCTATGAGTGTCAACCCTGGCTCTGAAGATAGCATCGTAGACTATATTTTGAGGGCGGAGTGTACGAGATTGGTGAGGTCATAAAGTATACAGATGTAATTGGCCGACCCCTACCGAATCTCATAGCGGATGTCATAGCCCATCTACACGCGAGATGTTGTCCAACTGCTTTGCCACTATGTGATTATAATTGCAAAAATTCATGTTGCGCCAGTTTAGGAGAAACCAATCAGAGACCTGTGCACTTAAAACTAGCTTGAATTATGTTGCATGTAATTTGAAACATATTTGTTTTCACCACAACTTTTGTACCCATCTAATTCAGCAACCATGTTATGCTTTATCATCCGATTCACTGGATTTCGCATCATATTGGTTTTGCTGCTGAGTAGGCCTACCTGATAGCACATGTCTCCAGACATATCCACGACATTCTGTGTTGACCTTTCACTCATTCCGTATTGCATTTAGCAAATACAATTGCCAAGAATAGCGAAGTGACAGCTTTGAGAGCGCAGGCTTGCAGTCCAGGCAGCTGGCTCCTACCAAGAATTGATAAATTGGTACACGATAATGCCAGCGTCCAGCTGTCAATAGGCCTAATTGTATTGTATTTAAGCATTCATAAGGCAATTCTGGTGGGGTAAGCCTTTCAGAAGCGCTCCCAGTAGGCTATGCAAGGGGTCCTGCGAGAAAAGGCAGGTTTTGAGATGAGATACTGCCGGACAGAATTGAAGAGCAAACAGAAGGAGAAATTGGTAGTTAAGTCATGCTTTATCCACACGCCATGCATATGCATTATGCATGGACAGTGGACACTGCAGATTGTTTGCAGTAGCGAGCAAGAAACAACGAACACGGTTAGCTTTTCGGATGAGCTTGGCAAATGCAAAGTAGGCAATTATGAACACGGATAATAATAATAATAGCCTAGTCATAGTGATTTCTTATTAATCTAAATTTCTCAGTTTCACTTTGTGCATCATTAGTATCATGTTAGTGTAAAGAAATCTGTTTAAAAAAATTGTAGTTGAAAAACAGTATCAATTTTTCAGGGGCAAGTGCCGCCTCGCCACTCTCTTGCCTCTGCGCGCGTTCGCCTATCGCCACCTGGGCCTCGTTGATCATTATTCGTCACTCCAGCTATCCTCTGTGAGTGAAGGGGGCGTGGGGAGGTCTTCCGATCTGGAAGCCCATCCCTGCTTATTTGGTCACGTAGGCCAAGATGATTATCCGAGGATAACTCCGTGCGGAGCGAGTTTCTAAATGTGCAGCGGTGACAGAGGGAGGGGAGGTCCAGACCTAATTCCGACACGTTAACTCGTGGGTTGCGAATGCGGCGTTGTTCAGAAAGTAGTAGGCCTATTGCTGCTTTGGTAAGTTGCCTTATTTGCCGAACTTTTTGTCATATCACTCTGCAAGTTACAGATCTTTGTGAAGTCGTGGGGATGGTGATCGTGGGGTGGTGGTCTTGGTGATGATGATCGTGGTCTTGGTGGTGGTCATGTTCAAGGTGGTGGTCATGGCCAAGGTGGCGGTTCGCCTAGGTCGTTGGTAAAATAAAGCGTATTATTGAGGACGCCTTGCAATGCCCTTGCATGGATGCCAAACATTGATGCCAAACGATCGAGCTTTCTAAATTGAAGGGCCGTCCATCAGGAATTACGTCCTATCAAACTTTGTTTAATAAAACTCAAGTCTTGTTGCATGCTCTAGCCACGTGGCTGGACTGCATGGGAGCGCTCCTGTGTAGCTTTCTTTAATGGGCGCTATATAAGTCCATAGGCCTATAGATCTACTGAATGAATGAATGAATCAGTTTAATGTTCATACTATGAATTCTAATCATACTGAGGTGTGTAACTTTGAAATGATAGGCCTATACGAAGATTATTATTATTATTATTATTAATTACAGCAGTAACGTAAGCTTCAAGTCTGTCAGAACTTGTCAGGCAAATTCTGAATTTAGACAAATTGATCGACCGAAATGGCAAAGAAAACGATTCGTCAACCAGGAAGATGACCAATATGGCATGAGTTATTTGGCCCTATAGCCACCACGATCATTAATTCAGTGGACTACACAATTGGCATCGTTTGCAATCCGCTTTTCAATGCTACATTCACGTAATAGCAGCGAGGACAACACATATCACTCTGCAAGTTACAGATCTTTGTGAAGTCGTGGGTCTACGTTGGTCTTCTGCTTGATAAATTATCTATAATGGATATGCCTACCCGCCTGCGGTTCGGTGACGTCAGTAGGCCCAAAGGCTTTGAAACGGTATAGGCCTAATATTTCTTCAAGCATTTCCAAGCTATTGCATGTAGGCCTAGCATAGCCTATTCCATTATTTTGTTGAGGTTGGATTTTAAAAATCCGCTGTAGGCCTATTTCTGGTTCTGATCCAATGGTCGAAGAATCTCATTTCCAGGTTTTCATGGCCAGTTGATTTCGTCCTTAATGAATAGTCTATAGACCTAGGCCTACTATAACTATATCTTCTTATTCTTCTTGCATGGTCTCTCCTCCGTCAGGCGTAGACCCTACGCCAACGATGAGGCAGACCTCAAGGCTCAACATGCCGTCTCCAACTTGCTCTGTCTCTGATTCTATCCACCCTATCCACCGCATCTCTTATATCCATGTTCTGTGCTGTTAGATCGTCTTCATGGGCGGAGACCTAGGGGGGGACAGGGGGGGACGGTCCCCCCCAAAGAATGTGGTGGGGGGACGGTCCATGTAACCGTCCCCCCCAATCGTCAAGTGTCAGAACATGGACACTTGATGAACACATAGCAATTCGACTGACGACGTTAAAATTTTAGAAGGAGATATTCGAACAAATTACTAAAAAAAACTTTTCAACGCATAAGAGCGATGCCATAACAGAACCGGGATACATCGTACCTTTTTGAAAACACCTTGCTTGGACACCCTTAAATTCTTTCTTCATGAAGCTATATAAATGTAGTAAACTCACAGAATTCAAATAATTTGGCTTTACCCATCAAATTATTAGAAAACATTGAACATATCATCGAACAAATCTCTCGATCTAATTATGAATTGAGTTTAATTTGAACTTATCCAGTGTAGATTCGACAAGATAAGATCGGTTTATTTCAGATCTATAATTCAATCACAACCAATTAATAGCTAGTATAGTCATTGAAACCATCTAATTTTCGATTCGCTCATCCATTTCCATCAAATCCCTAAATCCTTCCCATCTTGTTCGTCCCCCACAAGACTGTAGCCAGTATTTGAATTGGGGGGGGGGGAGTCAAACTTTTTGAAGACACCTTTTTTTAGCTCTGTTAAGATTTTTGAAGACACCTTTTTTAGTCGTCAAAATATATGAAGATTTTTTTAACTATCAACATTTCTAAAGTCACCTTTTTAGTCGTCAAAATTTCTGAAGACACCTTTTTTTAACTCTGTTAAAATTTATAAAGACACCCTTTTTAGTAGATAAAATTTCTGAAGACTTTTTTAACTATCAACATTTTTAAACTCACCCTTTAGTGGTCAAAATTTCCGAAAACACCTTTTCAATAGCTCTGTTAAAATTTCTGGATACACCTTTTTTAGTCGTCAAAATTTCTTTTTATAGTTGACACAATTTTTCGGCCGCTCGCCCGTCCCCCCCAAAGTTCGGACCAGGTCTCCGCCTATGATCGTCTTTTAATATTTAATTGTAATAGGCATGGTCTAAGCTATATCATCAATACCATACATGAAACAGGATATAGAAAACGAGAAAGGGAAGCAATATTGGAGAGACGGAACAGAGGAGATTTATTCTAAGTTCACGAGATAAATCATAAATCACTGGAAAGAAGGAAGTAAGCGTACGAACTGGGAGAGGTTTTCAATTATAGCACCAAACAAAGCAACTCGCGAGAACCCATGCATAAATTATTTAAGAAGCCAGCGGAATTATTTGGTGCAAAGAGTCCTAGACTCATAGGATATCTTGAATGACAGCACACTGTCCCACTAATAGGCCCTACATGTCACTGCATGCTGTTTGGCATGTTGGCAGAGTGAGTAACTAGACAGTGAACTAAGCAATGCACTGGATACTATGGATAATACTACACTACTGGTCGATGTTAGCTCGCACGGCGATGGAGAGGATTGGCCTTCTCAACGGCTTTCGTGTGTTTAAGAAACTCCCAGCAAGCTGAAATCCGCAAAGTTGCCTACAGTCTGGTCTTGTCTCCTTCAGAATCTGTTCCCCATCAGCATAAAAATTACCTTCTGAGTACATCTCGAGTATCGGAGTAGCCTATAGGAATAGAACACCATACTGCATCAGTAGCAGATACTCCTCAGCACTGCACGCGTGGCAATCTCTTTGCATTTATCGATTCGAGATTAATTGTCGGAATGGTGGCATTCATTTCGTCTCTCAGCGCTCGCTTAATTCAATCACTTGACGTAAATTCAGGTGACGCTGCTACTGCTACAACACGGTATAGTCTCGCCAACGAATTCCTACATGGTCGGCATCATGCATATGCATGAGCACTTCTAAGGCATCTCGTTCGCATCGTCGATGATGTCAGAGACTTATACGTTTGCATATAATTGCGTTATATCTGATGACTGATGCGAATTTTATAATATTCGTATAGACGCTGCATGGAGATCCGCTGTAAAGCGGTTGTTTTTTTTAGATTAAGGTCAGCAACTCTGGTGTAGCACAGTGTTTAATCTTGGCATCTCCTGGGAAGGAGAGTCCATCCCTGGAATGACATTCACCCCACATAAAAAACCAAGAGCTGTTGTTTAGCCTACATGTGCATAAGTAGTATTTCGAAGGGCGCTATATAAATGAAGAAATAAATGTAAAAAAATTACCAGAAAAACATTAGGCTTAATAGGACGTAACAATTTCCCCGTCGAAAATTCTACAACTCTTGCTGGCATGCATATAGGCCTATATTGATATGTAAAATTTCCCCGTCAGAAAATTAAATTTTCGACAGCCATGTGCATTGATACAGGCTAGGGCCGCTAGGCTATATAGAGATTTCTATGTTTTTTTGAAATTTTATCTGAATGACTAAAAATGTTGTCAGTAAAGATGGCCGGATATGGGGTATCGTCGGTGTCAGCCTCAGCTGGTGCCGTTAGCCCAGAACGGCCGTTTGTCCCGCCGCCCCCGCCCCAGAAACCTCAATTTCCCACAAAACAGGATGACTAGATTAGACACTGGCTACGAGTAGCCAACCACAGAAGTGGCAAACAGAACAAAAAGTTCAGAAACAGTAAAAAAAAATTGGAAATGTCACCATGCAGTGGTAGCCTACCGTGTTGGGCGACATCACACACTCGGAACTATTTCTAGCCAACGTATTGCCATCAAAAACTGACAGATGGAATCACCTCAAGAGTCTCTGAACCAAGTTGCGTCGAGTTTGCATGGCCACAACACGCGGTGCCGCCCACGACATAGGTCTACAACAACTGTCCCGACGGTGTCCCGTCCACTGTCCAGTGGCTCCTCGTTGTCGATAATCGACGCACTTTTATCCGGGACAATAGCCATCAGAGACACAATCAGTCAGGGCTTAAAGTGGGTGGGAAAGCATGGGAACGGTGTTCCCACTGCTCTCGAAATTCTTTGCCCGCGTTTCCACTGCTTGCCACGCACGGAACCCTGTAACATATTATACATGTATGCGTTCCAATTGAACTCATCATCTGCGCTCCAATTGCTCACCAATTCGGTCTTCCCACTGCTCACCAATTCGGTCTTCCCACTGCTCACCAATTCGGTCTTCCCACTGCTCACCCATTCGGTCTTCCCACTGCTCACCCATTCGGTCTTCCCACTGCTCACCCATTCGGTCTTCCCACTGCTCACCCATTCGGTCTTCCCACTGCTCACCCATTCGGTCTTCCCACTGCTCACCCATTCGGTCTTCCCACTGCTCACCCATTCGATCTTCCCACTGCTTACCCAAACCACTGTAACCACTACTGCAATCAGTCAACCACACACAGCCAACCATGAAGAAACACAACCGTACACCCATGCACTGTAATAAACTTCTTTCTTCTCTTCCGTCATTGATATGACGATGAGGTCTTTACGAAATTTCTCCAAACTTCTCTGCTCCTCATTGTTTCACCGATCTCAGCTAAGCTGGTGCCTTTCTCCTTAAGATCTTCCTTGATGTTATCCATCCAAGTCTTCTTCGGCCTGTAGTAAACAACCATATCCAAACAGACGAATGCCTACCGTCTTTTCGTGTACCTGTCTTTCCTGATTGATTATTAATCAATTCAACCTCACGGTTTCAGTAGACTCCAGAAAAATACGTTGTCCATTAGGTGCAACTTTCCATTTCCCGTTTCGTCCTCTTTCCCTCCCGCAACCCCCACCCGTCATCATCATCCCCCGTCCCAGCCCCCTATGTCTTAATTTGCCTAATTACTTCCTCATCTGCGCCGATAATTCGACGACCTTTAGTGCCTCCATTGATTTTCCATTCGATTATACGTCTCGCGCCTAACGAAGTTTTCTCCACGCGCTATCTATACACTGTGTCCGGAAAAAAAACAACCAGTTTTGTAAATATGAAAATAAATAGTAAATATTCATCGATTTTCACAATTCAAACACCATTTTAATCCTGACATATTTCTCTAACAATTGTGAAAATATAAAAGTTCCAGTCCAAATAATGACGTCAAAATGACGTCATTTGCACAAAAAGTCAAATTTAAGAGATAAATGCGCAAAATCATCCACAATTTCAATATTTTATCATGTAATTTATCAATAATAAATGTAAGTTTAATTTTATTTTTATATCTGAATTATGTCAGACTGCAATTTGTGGTCAAAGAGTACACCTTTGGCTTCAACATAAGCGTCAAAAGGGTCGCGCTAATACCCAACAGCAGCATCGATAACCAGCTTATCAAAACCTCCGAGGCGTTAACAATTCGCTTACGGAGTTCTTCAATGTCTCTTATCCTTGTCTTGTAGCCTGCACCTTCTCCTCCATCAATCTCCAACTCTTATTATCAGTGGGATTTAAGCGGGCGGCCGTTTTGCGGCCAAAGATTAAGATGAATGAATTCCGAGTCTTTTTAGTCAACAGATCAACAGATTCACGAACTCAGTGAGCTGAAGCGCTATTTTGTTGAAATGTGTAGGCTATTGTTCCGAATATTCTCGGATATCAGGCACCACTTTTTTATAGAGCAGACAATCCCTCTAATAAGCTGCATTTATTTTCACTTCTGGTTCTATTAAATGGATTTCCGTTTTACCAAAAGCCAATAATACCAACCGAACCATGCATGAATGGCCGGCTATATGCATTTTGATGCAACTGACGTCATTATGACGTCATTATTTGAACTGGAACTTTTATATTTTCACAATTGTTAGAGAAATATGTCAGGATTAAAATGGTGTTTGAATTGTGAAAATCGATGAATATTTACTATTTATTTTCATATTTCCAAAACTGGTTGTTTTTTTTCCGGACACAGTGTAGAATCGTTTGGCGCCACATGCTGAAATCCCTACACCGCGCAACGAATAAATTGCACTTGTTCGAAGAAAAATTAACTGCGGCTTCAGTTTGTGATCGTAATTCCAAATTTCTGCAATTATAGGCTACTGCTCTAAAGCACAGAGCAGCGCATAGCCTATACGCCTGTTCAGGATCGCTGCGTCAAGTCAATAGGTTGTTTCGAGGTGGCCAGAGTGCAGACATCCAATGTTCTATATATGCCTACAGTGGTTTCCACAGGGTGAGACTTGCCAGGGGGTTGGCATTGTGTAGGCCTATTAAAATTTCGTTGTTTAAGCCTAATCAATATAGAAATAGGACCAGGCTACCTCTGCAAAAGCGTTCAGGAACAGACTACTGCATATAATAGCTGGTGCGCCTCTCACGTTGGCCGAATACCATTGCAGAAATCGAACAACGTGTACTGAAAAATCATAACAATTATTATGATAATAGGAAATGCGCAACATCGAGCTACTGTAACAGAGAAGGCCGGTGAAAGCACTGTCTTTATGACGCATTACTTTTGTTGACTACTTGTATGAATCGTTGACAATGTACCCGATAACATGGTTTGTGGCTATACGGGCCCCTAGTCCCCTACCAGCGGAACCCGTCTCTTCAGGTGTGCCCTTTGATCCCATTGCTATTCTTATAAATGTGCTGTGTTACTTGTTTATTATTTAACTGTCTATTGATGCACTGCTTTGATTGAAAAATGTTTTATGGGTTCAATAAATAAATTGAATTGAATTGAATATACCAGGTAGGCTACATGTACATGTATATTCTCTCCATGGTAATATGAAAGGGCGATTTATTTCTCCTGTCACACACACACATACATACACACACACACACACACACACGCACACACGCACATTGGTTCTCGGGACTTGTCCACGACGAGACTTTAGCAGACGTGACCCTCGTCAATCTGTGCGAGATTATGCCACAGGCGAGACCATTGCAAGCTGTACCGTATGTCCCGAGACTGTTTCAGAACCCAAAACATCAAAGCGGAGACTACATGTAGGCTACAATTTGTACATCCCTGTTACGTGAGACAACATCCTTGTTAAGTATACGCCGTCATTACAGATTACCATACCTGAAAATTATAGGCTAATTGCAACTTGGAGCTACATGTAGCTACGGCCGGGACTTATAATGGTGTGAAGAGCAGTCGCAAAGTAAGCCAAAAGACCAACTGCAATCTGCCGATAGAGGGAAAATTTGCTCTATAACTATGTGTTGTATTAATACCAGGTCTAGGCCCTACTCCGAAAACTTTATTGATTTTAGTTGAGTGCTGTGTAGATATGCTATGGGCGTTTCATTGGGGGGGGGAGGGGGTGGCTTATTTTCTGAGTCTGAATTACCACCAGATTTACCCAGCACGGCACTCCATTAGAAGCCGACCAAAATGGGTCCATTATGTCGCCCCCAACTGAAAGGAATTTTTGTTTGTCCTGTATTGAACGGATTCGGAGGACTTTTCAAACACGTTACATTGGCCGATTGAAGTATAGTGAAGGAATCGGTTTCCAGATGATAGATGTATCATGTAGAACCTAATCCTGTCGACAGACGATTGTGTGCTTCCTCGTTAATCAACCGCTTAAACCTGGCTTTTATATAGCGCGAGATTGACATGTGAGAAAAACCGTGAAAACAGTAAAATAAGAGAAGTACGAGTCGGTTTTGTGAGTGTTGTCGATGTTTTACACTAGATACAGGTAAGCAGGCTAGGCTATGTTGTGTATGTGTGTGCAGGTGTGAGTGTAGCTGCAGGCCTATTCATTGTGTACAACTGTACATGCTTGCAAGCAGGGGTTATTTTAACGTGCAGCTGGACACAAAGTGTGTAGTTGGAAAACGAATTTGTGCAGTTGAAAATCAGGTTTTGTGCAGTTACTTTTTTACACACAATCGCATAAACAATGTAAGTAGCTAATATATTTTAATTAAACTAATTATAAAAAACCAAGATTATAAGACATTTTTGCCGTGAATTTAACTTTAAATTTTTTCTGACAACTCTATTGGCATAAATTACAAGAAAAAAAGTCTATTTGATAAATGGCATATTCAAACAAGCTGTCTGATGCAAGCCATATAACGCTTAGCGAAACGAAATCAAATGCAAAATTCCCAGCTTGTAACAAAATAATGAGTTAAAAACGAAAGCCAGCTTCTCTGCTTTTGTGTTTACAACTTCAATAAATAATGAGTTAAAAACGAAAGCCAGCTTCTCTGCTTTTGTGTTTACAACTTCAATAATTTTAAACAATAGACGTGAAAGCATATAAACATGAAGAATCGCAAACAATCTTACACCGAATCAAAAATCCCCCAATTCAGCTATTCCACGCAAAACAAGACTTGGCGGAAGGGCTTTTTTAAAGGAATTTTTAGAACTGCACAACATCCCCAGCCTCCAAGGCCGTAGCCAGGATTTGATTGGGGGGGGGGGGGTTATTCGGCGGAGAATTTCTGACGACTTTTTTAGTCGTCAAAATTTCTGAAAACACCTTTTTTAGTCGTCAAAATGTCTGAAGACGCCTTTGCTTAGTCGTCAAAATTTCTAAAGACACCTTTGTTTAGTGGTCAGAATTTCTGAAGACACCTTATTTTAGTCGTCAAAATTTCTGAAGACAGCTTTTTAGTTTTCACAATTTCTGAAGACACCTTCAATGTTTAGTCGTCAAAATTTCTGAAAACACCTTTTTTAGTTGTCAAAATTTGTGTAGACACCTTTGTTTAGTCGTCAAAATTTCTGAAGACACCTTATTTTAGTCGTCAAAATATCGGAATGCGTTTTTTTAGGTGTCACAATTTCTGAAGACATCTTTTTTTAGTTGTCAAAATTTCTGAAGACACGTTGTTTTAGTTGTCAAAATGTCTGAAGACCCCTTTTTGGGTGTCAAAATTTTTAAAGACACATTTTTTAGTTGTCAGAGTTTTGAAGACACCATTTTTAAGGTGTCAAGATGTCTGTAGACACCTTTTTTAATTGTCAACATTTCTGAAAACACCTTTCTTAGTTGTAAAAATTTCTGTAGACACCTTATTTTAGTCGTCAAAATATTGAAAGACACATTTTTATGTGTCAAAATTTCTGAAGACACCTTTATTTAGTCGTCAAAATATCTGAAGACACCTTTTTTAGGTGTCAAAATTTCTAAACACACATTTTTTAGGTGTCAAAATATCTAAAGACACCTTTTTTAGGTGTCAAAATTTCTGAAGACATCTTTTTTAGTTGTCAAAATTTCTGAAGACACGTTGTTTTAGTTGTCAAAATTTCTGAAGACACCTTTTTTAGGTGTCAAAATTTCTAAAGACACATTTTTTAGGTGTCAGAGTTTTGAATACACCTATTTTTAAGGTGTCAAAATGTCTGTAGACACTTTTTTTAATCGTCAACATTTCTGAAAACAACTTTCTTAGTTGTCAAAATTTCTGTATACACCTTGGTTTAGTCGTCAACATTTCTGAAGACACCCTATTTTAGTCGTCAAAATATTGGAAGACACTTTTTTAGGTGTCAAAATTTCTAAAGACACATTTTTTAGGTGTCAAAAATTTCTGAAGACACCTTTTTTAGTCAAAATTTCTTAAGACACCTTTTTTAGTCGTCAAAATTTCAGAAGACCATCGAAAACGGCTTTCTTAGTATCTTTCGCCTAATTTCATGCTTTTTCGTTATGTGCAAGTGAATAATATTCTATAATTTTCTACATTTTCCATTTCGGATTTTGTTTTCATGGTTTTATTTAATGGTTTTTACATCATAACATGTGCTAGTAAATGCATTATATTATTTTTAACGATTTCTATTTTGGGAGGGGGGGTGTTCACAAACACCCCAAACACCCCTAGCTACGGTCTTGGGGACAATTTGCGAACGAAACTAAGATGGACCCACCAAACTCATCCACTAAGTTTTTCTACTGTAAGCATCGTTGCAAAATAAGGTATTGATTTTGGCTAGGCTGGTTTCAAAGTTTATAGCTGCAAAATTAAATCACAAAACTTGCAATAGGCCCACTATATGCTTCTCTAAATGTCTTTTTGTGTGTAGAACTGCACGTTAAAAAGTCTCAGTAATGACCAATTTACCGGGTTACCCGATGTAAGATGCTAATCTGTGCAGTTGAGAAAATTCCTTAAAATAACCCCTGCTTGCAAGTATCCATTGCGCATGTAGATGGATACTGCTACGTAGGCCTGCGTACATGTCTGCATGCGCGATTGTACCGGTATGCATGCATACAAGCATGTATGATTGTATGCATACATGTATGCATATGTATAGGCCCTAAGCTTATTGTATGAATAGTTGAATATGCATGCATGTACGATCTGATGAATTGCGAATGAATGGATGGACGGATGGACGGACGAATGGATATATGGATGGAAGGATGGATGAATGAATGGATGATGGATTGATGGATGGATGAATGGATGGGTGTATGTATGGATGAATGTACGGATGGATGGATCAATGGACCGAGTGAACCGGGTGGATGTACTAATAACTTGACCCGTACAACGTGCACATACACGGTGTTTGTCTGAACGAATTGCAAGGTCAACAGTTGACAGAGACGTGCCTTGCATTCCAATTCATTTTCCACCATTGCGAACCATCCCTCCACAACTGTACACCACCCGTTGATTCTCTCAGCTTACCCAGCTCGATGCGGTTCTTCCGGTGCCATGCACACCCTGCACCACGCAAAAGAAGCGAGAGAGTCTTGGAGGGTGGGGGCGGCGGTGAGATTGATGGAACGGCCGACCATGCAGCTCTCACCTGACAGCAATGACGACAAATGTTAATTAACATTCGCTTCGACCATCGTGCTGCTGATGAAGCAAGAGACGAGAGCGGTTAGCGCTCCTCGACTCAGCGCCCGCTTACAGCGCTGACAGCAGCAGCAGCAGCGCTGACTGTTGCAGCCAGGCATACGTCGTCGTGTGGGTTTGTGGGAGTGAGCGGGCAGCGTCGTCGCCGCCTTGCGCATTCTTTCGCTGTCCCCGTTGCCATTGACAATTATTCCCGTCGATGATTGCTGCGTCGTTGCAGCCCATGGAGAGGATTGTGTGAGAAGCTGACGACAGGAGAAGAAGAAGAAGCTGTGTGCTGCTCTGGCGACTGTGTCTGTGTTGGCAAGAGAGCAGAGACTGATCTGACTGAGCAAGTAGCTCAACAAAAAGACACGCGCGCGTGTGTGTAGGTTTTCCAAGCGGACTGCTTGAACATTGAACGTTTTAGTAATTTTTTAAACCAGCACTGTGTCAAAACAGTCCGGCGTTTCTTCGTGTGAGAAATAAGGCCGTGGACGACTGCTGTTTGGTGAACTGAAGATATTTGCAGCAGGAGAGAAGAGACACTGGAACATAGCGATTTTTGTTGGGGAGCTTCTTTAGGCGAAATATGGCCAGAGCAGTCATGATGTGGACCTTTTGTCAAAGACTCGTCTGCATTTCAACTTTAATGAGCATCACGATTTCCGCGACATTCGGGGCGGGTAAGTCTGAAATCTTATGCTCTTAATATAAATTTTCCAGGGCTGTTTTAAAGGAATTTTTAGAACTGCATAACTCCTTCTTTCCTTTCCCATCCAGGCATCCTCAATGGGAAATTACTTCCAATCGGAGGACAATGACCCTTTTTGCTAGTTTTAACTGTACAGAAGTGCTTCTACAACTGCACAAATCCATTTAGAACTGCACATTTTGTGTACAACTGCACGTTTAAAAAAGCCCTGAAATTTTCGGGGTAATGGTAACACTCAAACATGAAAAGCGCGCGGTCGTGGTATAATGGCATTGCTTCCTTTCTACCCCTACCCCACCCCAAGTTCGGCCCAGTCTTCCATTTGGCAGAAAACCAATCTAATCTAACAATTGCAAAGCCTTCCAGACAGCAGAGTTGTTCAGAAGCGCTCTCAGCGTGACAGGTCCATGAAAAGAGCAAGGTCTTCAAGCAGCGAAAAGATGCAGGTGAATTTCTCACGTATAGCGTTGGTAAAATGAGGGGTAGAACGTGATAAACGCCTTGCATGGCTGCCCGACTGTCAAGCTTGACTCCTGCATTGACTTATGAGCACCCATTCATGTAGCCTACTGTGAATTAATTGTGATCATACTGTGGTTTGCAGTTTGAAATTGAACGAAGATCATTCATGTTATCGTACTAAGCGTCTTTGTTATATCAGTTTTGTTAAATTTGTGTGCTGAGCCAGATGGGTCTGATCTGATCTCTGACTTCAGTGTCCCAGGGTGGTACTCAATCTGACTCCATACGGTTCAACCTATATACGGCTTGTAGTCTCCTATTTGCTCTACTGAGCGACAGTGATTAAGCTGACTTCCAAGGATTAGATTTCTTTGCCATGAACGAAAAAGAAATTTAGAAATCACTGCGAGTAATGGCTTTAATATCTATAGGCTATAATTATTGAAATATTGAAATATTGAAGTATTTTACATTGGCTTTTTTTAGTGCGCATTTCTCTACTAAAGGTCAGTCCTATGACTGAATCGTTGCAACTTTAGAATGGTTCCTTTCACTCGCTTTGCAACAATGCAGAGGCGTTCGTTCTCTGGTTAATTGGTCCAACAACCTGGAATGGACTTCCCTTGACTATGCGACACCTCGCAGTCTGTTTTAAATTTCACAAACTGTTGAAGAATGTGGTTTTTCGCTTCATCTCGGCTGGGAGCGCCTCTGAATAGGTATCTTGCTTGAAGGGGCGCTATATAAATTCTGATTGGTTGATTGATTGGTGCATACAATACGCTATACAATGCAACTCTATACTTGTTACTGCTCTCCTCCCTCCGTTCAGAAGAGCACATGTATAGTTGTATACATCTGAACATTGATTGAGGTGAGCAACTGTAAGTAAAAGACTTGCTCAAGATCCATGCACAGTATTTAACCGTAGGCCTACTCTTCGTGGTGCATGGCCAAGCACTCTAGCCTGTCGTCCATGACGTTCCTGGAATTTTATAGCCATGTCGCTGATCAGTGATCACAGACTGATGACCATGCAGTGGAAGTGCGTCATATACTGCAGCCATGGAAAAATGGTTTCAACCTTATGAACTTCATAATACGAAGACTCATTTTTATGTATTTACTTACAGGTTTCGTCCGCGCATTAAATAAATGTTTGCACCCGTTTGGAAAGCGTGTATACGAGTGATTAATGACCTTTTATCACTGTGTGTGGGGGTTGTCAGCGGATCTGAAAATAATTGCGTATTCACATTCCTGCGGAACTTGCGGATATTTACAGCAACCGTGACGATAAAGAACGCTTTTCATTATATGACGGCGACGACGCCATAGCATGGACTAATGCCAACAGGCTCTAAATTTGATGTTGCCATGGACCAAAATGCATTGATGGAAGCATTGGAAGGGAAGGTCATTCCAGGCAAATGGTGCCGTGACCGCGAGTGTAGTACGTGTTACGCGCTACTGCCTGTAAATAGCTGACATTATTTATTGCGACCCAAAGGACATCGTGAAATGTCCGGTGCACACAATGCCAAGTCACTGCGGTAGTCTGCTGCACGTTGGCAACTGTTACTGTTATGTCTCGAAACGCAGACACTAATGTAGGCTATATCCATGCTCCTAGACATCAGTTGTCTAGTAAGTAAGCTCAGTGATTTCACTTACGATGTCTTAAAATTAATGCATGGAGACATCATAACTGGTGTCTGGTCATACAAAAAACACACCACACTGGCGTTATATTAAATGTGCAGATACTTGGCAATCTATCGTTTCGGCGTTCTAAAGATTGCACCTACTTCAGCACCATAATTTTTCATTAATCCGACTTCTGCTTTGGCGTGAGTCCTTTTAATTAATCCAGCTTCCATATATTAAGCTTATAAGAATTCGGTTTTATTAACCCAGCTTTTGTTTGAGCAACAATTGTATTGTTATCAATGCCTTTGCAAATTCTATTCGATAACAATACTTTCTCATCCATCGCAGACATAAACGCTATAATTCAAGCAAAAAAATCTTTTCATCAATTCAACTTGTGCACAGCAAAGATTATTTTCATCAATCCTACTCCTGTGTAGCATGAATCATATTTCGTCAATGCAAATTGCATTCCACCAATGCTACAACTCACGCAATGGCGAAAAATTTCAAACTAAAACGAATGATGATTGTCCGTATGCTTGCCTACTCAATTCACTTTTCGGTTCGGTCAGCTCCGGGTCTACTTACGCCAAACGGAGAGGTAGGGTACATAGAGTTCTCAAGTATTTGAGCAGACAACTGATGTATGGGTAAACGTCATGGCCTTACTAATGTTGTCTGCTGCAAGACAGTGTTCTGGATGGGATGCTGCTTTCCAGGCGTGACCATGGAACCGAAGATTCCACGGTTGATTAAATCCAAGACTTTGGTTTATTTACTTGTCAATTTCGACCGTTACAGTTGAATGCGCATTGCGCAATCGATAACACTAAGCAGCTATAGACGCATTTTCCTGCACAGTGGTGTAGTGGGTAGGTTCGTTGTCTTGCAGCCGGACGGTTGCAGATTTGAATCCGCCTCAAGCTGCCGTGTAGGGACTCCCTTCACTCGCATTTACTCGGGCGCTTCGGCGTAAAACTCCGATGCAGTGCCCACGCTGTAGACGAGAGCGTCTCTGAGTAGGGCTTGAATGGGCGCTATAGAAATGGAGAAATAAATAAATAAATTATACATACATATAGGCCTAAGCGCAATAGGTAGTTTGTTTTGTGTGCACTTATTATAGCGCCTCTTCAGGGTTCCTACTCAGAAGCGCTCCCGACTACATCGCGGACACTAAATCGGAGTTTCGAGCCGTAGCGCTGAGCAACTGCGAGTGAAGGACTTGATCAAGGTTCATACGAGGCGGCTTGAGGTGGATTCGAAACTGCAACCTCCTGCTGCAAGGCAACGAACATACCCAGTATACCACCGTGCCCGACAGCTTGATGACTATGAACACATCAATGTTCGTTAATTCAAGTATTTATATAGCACCTCTTCAAAACAAATTATTCCTAAGTGCCACTGACTCCAGCACGGCCAAAAACGAACAGTTTTCCAAGTGCTCACAGAATGTGTCAGAGAGTCACCTATAGGGAACATTATAGGAGCTCAAGGGGAGGCCAATGCCATTCCATTATTATGATCTATGTTGAAACATCAGACCGTGATGCGAAATGTACCACAAAAAATGATCATTGGCTTCGCTGCCACCCCTTCACGCCCCACACCCCCAGCCATGAAGCGATGTTTATTTCATGAAACGAGACATGAAGTGAATTCTCATCAAGCCCTCCCCACCCCCACCCCACCCCATCCACTCGAACTACTTCATCACGCAGCGGATGATGACGGCCGCGTTTCTACCCGCGGAGTACTACACTACAAGTCGATTACCATATCGAGCCCACCAGGACAGCCGCGCATCTTTTCAATTAGAGCAGGCGATGGCGGACGGAATGTGGATTGTGGAATGGTTCTCCCCGGAATCCATAAAATGTTCGCGTGTCAACAGACAATATTGCGACAACAGCAACTGAGCAAATACTTAAGAGTTCTTCTTCGACCCCGTTACGTATTGCACCAGAGGCGTGTTTTGGACGTGTAGCCTACACTGTACGGTGACTGCTCGTCCCAAGCTTTCCATGGAGTCATTCAGTTATTATATTATTTGTGTGGTCTATAATATTATACGCTCAGTCAGGTTTTAGTGTCATGGTATTCCAAGCGTGAGGATCAACTGTTGGTTTATCGACCGTATATTTCCGAATTCGGATTTCTCTGGAAAGCATTTATTATTATTGTTATTATTTTTTCTTGACCGAGGTAAAAAAAAATGATACCTCTGGCTGTTAGAAGCAACACGAAGTCGCTCTGGAGTTAACAGTCATCATTGGTCAACTGTGTAAACGTGCCTCGAAATGCATCAGCATCAAACTAATTGAAGGACGCTTAAATAGGGTCCTAAGCTGAGTTATTGCTATTATTAAGCTATTAATCTTACCTGAGATAGTTTTAATCTCCAAGGAAGCACAAAATTGTCCGGAAACTAAACGCAACAGCCAGTGGCGCAACTAGGGGGGTGCTGGGGGTGCTTGAGCACCCCCCATGCTAAAAAAGTGACCCACGCAATTTTTCCAAATCCAATGAGTTTTTTGGTGCGTGGGGGGGGGGGGGGTAGGGGTCATTCGGTCTTTAAGATTACACAATCAAGCAAGTTCCTTTGGCACTCGCTACTTTGCACCATCGGCGCTTACAATAATACTTCTGAGCACCCCCCAGGCTAAAAAAGTGACCCACGCAATTTTTCCAAATCCGATGAGTTTTTTTGGTGCGTGGGGGGGGGGGGGGTAGGGGTCATTCGGTCTTTAAGATTACACAATCAAGCAAGTTCCTTTGGCACTCGCTACTTTGCACCATCGGCGCTTACAATAATAATAATTCTGAGCACCCCCAGGAAAATTTTCTGGTTGCGCCCCTGGCAACAGCACTAGAGGCCGCGCCGGTGAATAAGCTGGTCTCCCTGACGTGGCTTTTGTGGGCGCTGAGAAATTCCGATTTACATTACATTACATTACATCAAGCATTCAAGCTTCTATATCTCGATCGTTACACTGAACACCGACCTTAACCCAAATGGCGCCGCAGAAAAAGCATGCACTTTTTCGCCTTAGGCAAAGTATTGGCCTGCTTTTGGAGCCGTCTGGCTTCAGACTCCCACTCAAACGTTCAGCCAACGTCAGAATCTAAAGATGTATTAGCCAGAGCCTTGTGGGCCTATACGCCCAACTGAGTAATTTATTTTAATTTTTTATTTGTACACTGAAGGCTGGATAATATATATTCAATTTTGTGGAAATTGTTATACCCACAAGTTAAAAAAAACTTTCAAAGTACACTTTCTTGTGGGCCCCACTTTTGTAGAAATGGCGCCCCTAGAACTTGGCGCACCAGGCAACTGCCTGCTTTGCCTATGCCTAAGGACGGCTCTGACAACCGTATTTGCTGAACAAGAATCTAGAATCTAAACCTAATGATGTTCCAAGAATGTTCATTATACCGCTGTCAGCACTCATCATCTATCCAGCGTTCCTTCTTCATATACGGGGTCCATGGCAGGTTTCTTACAGGATCTTTTCTTTGGCTTTAAAGTAATTATCTACGGATAATGATGATGTCTAGGCAGTTCGGCTGTATATATGTCTGAATACCGTACCACAGATCATTATTTTGTTGGCAGCAACATGTATATACCTTTTAGTTTCTGCTACAGGGTTGTCTGGCTTCGGCACTGCGCACTGCAAAAGGGAACGTTTCCAGCACGCGTCCTCACAATTAATTTCATGTCATGAATCTTCCATGCAACATCGCATATTTTCAGAACAGACGACAGCCTCGTTATTACGACGCCAGATGCTGGATGTCGCTGGCAAAGTCCCTCTGCATTAATTAACAGTTACTGCAGCATTGCCAGTTCTCGTGTGTGTGTGTGTGTGTGTTTGCGTGTGTGTGTGTGTGTGTGTGTGGGTGGGTTTGTGTGTGTTCGCATAACTGCACAGAGAGTCGTATTAAGGGATTCTATTATGGGGGATAAACCGCCGCCTCAGTAAATAGACCCACATACATGTGCGCTTCGTCGTGCATGATGTATTGCTTGGTCGATCTCTCTATATGTTTTTTAGATGCAAGAATTTAGTCATGTAGGAAATTGTACCTCTGTAAAAGTGCAGTTATTCTTCATACGTGGCACACCCACCAACAGTACTGCTTAGGTATCATTAATAAGAACATTCACGTAAGATACTGACGCTGAAGCAGCCATGGGCGAGAAGCGTTAGCAACTTCATGTATAATTAAAGTTAAGTTAATGTATGTATGTATGTATGTATGTATGTATGTATGTATGTATGTATGTATGTATGTATGTATGTATGTATGTATGTATGTATGTATGTATGTAAGTATGTATGTATGTATGTATGTATGTATGTATGTATGTATGTATGTATGTATGTATGTATGTATGTATGTATGTATGACAGATTGTATGTATGTATGTAGCCTATGTATGACAGATTGTATGTATGTATGTAGCCTATGTATGACAGATTGTATGTATGTATGTATGTATGTATGTATGTATGTATGTATGTATGTATGTATGTATGTATGTATGTATGTATGTATGTATGTAATATGTATGTATGTATGTATGTATGTATGTATGTATGTATGTATGTATGCATGTACGCATGCATGTGTGTGTGCATGTATACAATTGTGTATGTATATGTATATATGTATAATTGTATATATGTATGTATAAGGTATATGTATGTATACCATGCATGCAGTGCTTAAAGTGTAAAAAAAGAAGTGCCAGGACGCTGTATTGTAATTTGTTGTCAGTGGCGGCGCCAAAGGCGCGAAGTTGCGAGTGCCGAAAGCACGAAGCCCGTCCCGACTAGGGGTCTGGGGGAGCGTCGTAAGCTCCCGCAGCGGGGTCTGGGGCGGAGCACCAGCGACCAGCGCATTTTTGGCTGTGTCGACCTCAAATGGAGTCATTTTTAGGCTCTTTTTGCCAGCTATTTGTGAACAATAAAGTCGCGAAAACTTCAAAAATAAGCGGTTTTTTAGTGTCGCAAGCTACCAGGATAATGTAATGTAATGTAAATCTTCGAGAATTTCTCAGCGCCCACAAAAGCCACGTCAGGGAGACCAGCTTATTCACCGGCGCTATATCAAATCAAGTCCGCAATAGCCAGAGCTGCCGTTTCCGTTCCGGTGCCAGGCAGGGCTGAAAGTGGTTTGGAAAAGTTGCCGGGTCTCACTTTGTGAAGCGCCGAAGGCGCGAAGCTGCGAGTGCCGAAGGCACGAAGCCCATACCGACTAGGGGGTCTGGGGGAGCGTCGTAAGCTCCCCCAGCGGGGTCTGGGGCGGAGCCCCAGCCACCAACGCATTTTTAGCTCTGTTGACCTCAACTGGAGCCCTTTTTAGGCTCTTTTTTGCCAGCTATTTATGAACGATAAAATCATGAAAACTTAAATAAGAAGTCGTTTTGCAGAGTCGCAGACTACCAGTATAAGAATGTCAAAATTTTATTGTATAAGAAATGGGCTTAGTCTTTACTATAACCACAAAAGTTAAAAGTTTAGGCCTATAGCCTAACAAGTTTATAAGTATAGGCCTACTGTCATATGGGTAGGTCTATACTATATAGAAAAATCATAGGGGCATGTCATATGTAGGGAGTTTTACGAGTACAACCAGTGGCGGCGCCAGGATTTTAGTTTTTGGGGGCTGAAACCTAAGCCCTTCCTCTCAGGGACGCAAGTAGAACATTTTCCTTAAGGACGGTACGGTAGATCTGCATGCGCTGGAGACACGAAGCTGCGAGTTCCGAGTGCAGGAAGCTCGTTTCGACTATAGGGGGTCTGGGGCGGAGCCCCAGAAACCAGCGCGTTTTTCGCTGTTGACATCGACAGGAGCACGTTTCAGGCTCTTGTTTGCTAACTGTTATGAACGATTTTCATGAATTTTTTTTGAATTTCCACATTGCAATAATAGCATTTGGGCTGTCATTTTTACTAAATAGCTCATCATTTCAATGCTGAAAGTCGTGGATTATGACTTCAAAAGCGTCCCCTTGTATAGGTCATTGTTCAAATTTTTTGGATATCAGCACTTTAATGGTAACATTTTAAGCTATCGTCTTAACAAATTTCTCATAATTATTTCATTGCTGAAAGAAATGGTTTATGAGCTCAATCATGTTCCTCCATGTTGTATAAATTATCAAATTCCACACTGCAAGGGTATACCAGTTTTGCTGTCGTCCTAGCAAAATTGTTCATGATGGATAAACAGTAGATATCACTCTAGAAACTTTCAATGACATTTTCGAGATATTTTTGAAGTATTGTGGTAACAGCATCTCCGTCCACAATCACAAACTTCGGGGTCTCGTGGATCGTCCCCTGGACCCCAAGTCTCCACCCATGACTGATGTTGCTAAATGAACACCCCATTTCCCAATGTATAGTTGTGTAGAACTACCGGCGTAGCCTCTCAGCAGTCAGCAGGCCGGCGGGCCGGACATGATGCACATAACCTCATCACGGTCTGCGGCACATTCTATTAGCATAAGCATCGGCACGCTATTGTAGAGAAATTCAAAATTGCTGTCCTTGTGAATCTCATCCCATTCTCCCGCCAGCTCGGACTCGCACCGGGCCAAACCTCAGCCCCCTTCCTCCGCCAGCCCGGACTCACAACGGTCCGGACCTCAGTCCCCTTGACCCCCGCGCAGACCTCAGCCCCTTTCCCTCCGCCGCCTTGGACCTGCAGCCCTTTCCTCCCGCTAGCCCGGGCTCAGACTGGTCCGGATCTCAGCCCCTTTCCCCCGCCAGTTCGAAACCTCCAGTCCTCTTCCCTCTTCCAGACCGGTTCGGACCTCAGACCGGCCGGTACCATTAGAGTATAAATAAGAGGACTGTATGCATGCATTGCTAGTGTTGAGTCGCAGAGAGAGTCGATGTACGGGAGTCGAGCCCAGTGGCAATTGATGTCTCACATGTGAGTCGATGTATGACCGTCCGCCACAGTTGAGGTCCGACAATAAGATAATAATAACTTTTAAGCCGATACATGGACATTCATTGATTTTTGCTTTGGGATGAGGCTGAGTCACATTTAGGTGCTTAGCCCCCTAACCCCTCCCCTGGTGCCGCCAATGGCATAAGCATCTACAGTATGATAATATAGTTGATTTTGTTGCCCAGTTGGTTATTGTCTAGTTTCCTTTTTACGAAGTAAGCCGTTTTAGACATTTTCAGCCTTTTGCTTTGAAGGGGCTGAGCCACGTTGCGACCCGGCTGAGACCCGGCAACAGGAGGTCTCCAAAATCGATGCCGGGTCTCAGACCCGGACAGACACGGCTCACTTTCAGCCCTGGTGCCAGGTCAAAATCCGGGGAGGTCAAGCCGAGGAGACAGCATGGTGCTACGGTGGTTGTCGGTGATGGTGGTAGTTGGGTGATGGAAACTGATTGGAATCTGGATAGGATAGCTTGAAGAGTTCGGTTTTCAGTCGTGAATGGAAAGCAGCAGAGGTGAGTGCAAGCGGAGGAGAGGTTGAATTTTAAGGGGAGATTAGAAACAATAGAAATCAAAATGTTAGTGTAAAAGAGAAAGGTTTTTGTCTTGACCGTAAGTAGAGGTCATTGTAGCAAGCTCGGACAATTTGACCAGTACAGCCTTGACCTTCGGACAATTTGACCAATATAGCCTTGACCTTCGTCCATCTGACCAGTACAGCCTTGACCTTCGCCCATTTGACCTAAACAGCCTTAAAAATTGAGTGCCCGCGCAGTTCAGCCAATGTCAGCCTTACTTTTTCATATTCATGGAATATCCAACTCGGCTTAAGGACAAGATATCCCAATATAAAATGGTTTACCCGAAGAAAACTAAAACTGAATTACGAAAAATCGTCGGGCAGCTCGGCTTGGTTGCATATACATGCATACATAGCCTGCGGAGATCGGAGTTGATTGTTGTAATTGACACCCACAACCGCGAATGCTGCGACGATGAATGCCCATGCAAGTATCCACGGCCGGATCGTCAACAAGGTCCACGCACGATTACCGCCGTTCATCGTCGACGCAATGTCGGCACGTCTTCATTTTCAGCCTAAGAATAGTAGAAGGGGCTGCAAGTGGGGAAAAAAAACCGTAATGTGGGCCTACCGAGAAATAAAAACAAGCCTATAATCCTGGCCACACTAAAACGCGCGTTTTAATGTAGACACGATTGTAGCCGCACGATGATTCTGTGCGATGTAAGCACAGCAGGTTCAAAGTCTGACGAGCGAAGATCTGCGCGCAATTAACTCCTCCTCAAAGCTGAATACACAGCGAACGTAAAAAAGAGAATTTATCGACAGAAATTTTGGAATATTATTGCGAGAAAGACTAATTTATTCCTTTGCTGTTCCATTTACAACACCGACAGTAATCTGATTCGGGTCCTCCAAACCGAAGTTTTTCCAAGTTGTATCAAAATGTACAAATTATTGCAGCCATAGTAGTGGTTCAGTTTTTAGGAACACCGCGTAAAAAAGTTGGAAATTTCCCGCAGTATTGAGGATGTGCTATTAGGTCCACAGTCTTTTCATTCACTTTCGTTATCGATATCAAACACGACATAGGCTATTTGTCAAAATCGTCTCACAACGTCAACAAGTCTTCGTTATTGATCCACGAGTTGAACGAGTCCGGGTAGCCTAACCACTTCACGAGACATTTCTTCCCGCGTTTCCTAATCACTTTTTCGATTCTAAATATTTCTTGAGTTGTTTTCTGTAGCTCCTGCTCGTAAAAAGAGCCTTGTATTTCCTCACCCGCAGAATCAGTAATCTTGTAAGTTGGCGGATCTGTGTATTGAACCTGAGATACCACAAAAACCTCCTCGGTCCATCTAGGTATATATCCTTTGTCAAAAATGTTCTTCTTCCTAGTTATTCTAACTCGATCGCCGATTGTAAACTTTGGTGTAATAGGCTCTGAAATCTCGTCGCCGTATAAATTCATAAATACCGTCTTTTCGTTCACTTTCATACTAGCCTTCGCGGGAGTCATTTTGATCGAAGAATGTCTCGTGTCATTATAATTACTAACCATCTCATCTAATACATCGATATATCTTCTAGTTGAATTAGCTGTAAAGTATTTGAACATCTTCTCTTTCATCGTACGCACCCATCTTTCTACGATGGAACTTTTTCCCTCGTTTTCGGTAGAATACAACTCGACTAAATTCTTCACATTTTTATTATAAAATTCTTTCCCTTTGTCGCACCAAACTTTCGATGGCTGTCGACCACCCCCGAGTATCTTCACGAACCCGTCAGCTGTAGACTTCCCACTCTTGTCATGTAATGGAACGATCCATCCATACTTGGAAAATACGTCTATGACGGTCAATAGATATTTCACGCCATCATTATCTCTGGCGAAGGCCTGCATGTCGATTAGATCAGCCGCCCAAATCTGGTCAATCCCCCCAACACGGACCCGTCTCGTCCTAAAATTTCTCACTAATGGTTTGTGTAATTCATTCGCTAATTGATTAGTCCATTTCAGGTCCTGCTGTAATTCTAGGCTTTTTTTAAACCCAAACCTAGGCTTGTTTTAGCTGACAAGATGGGTTTTACTATCGCCCTCTCTACACGTTCTCGTAAGCTAGGATTTGGAATATTATTCAGCTGGTTTATCATTGCTCTATCAGCGACATTCCTAGAAGCTGTATCAGTGTGTTGATTGTATGCCAGGTCATGGACGTATGCAGCGCTATCTACCCTGTTTATAGGTTTGCTCCAATCTTTGGGGGTTTCGTTGGGATTCAGACGCAAATCTAGTCTAGTACCGGGACCAGTAAACTGATGGCCTGGCAAATGTACCTCACCAGCAAACTTGGCCCAAGGTAATTTAATGTTGCTAGTGGCAGCGTTCAGCGAACTAACTAGATCCCCACCTTGCGCAACAGCGGGCGCCTTCACGAATTGAGTTTTTGTTTTTCCGCATACGGCGCAAACACCTCTGAGCATCGATCTCCCATTATTAGCCACGGCGTTCTGCACATCTGTCGTCTGGGTCTGTTTTTTACATTTTACGCAATACATTTCGTTTTTTAATAATATATATTTTTAAAAATGGAGATTAGAGATATGAGTTGGGGCACAGCGCTCTCGAAAAGATTCAATAATCCGTTGTTACCCAAAAGCATACGCGGTTTGATAGTTGGGAAATCGGCGTGTGGAAAAACAACGCTTCTTCTCAATCTTTTACTCAGGCCAGACTGGTTGGATTATAATAACTTGCAGGTATTCGGTACTTCTCTGTTTCAACCGGAATATCGCATTATTAAAAAAGCATACGAAGAAAAATTGCCGAAAGAAGCGATCGTTTGGTTGTTCGACCACCGAGATGAAATCGTGGGCCGAAATGCGTCGCCAGACCTCGTTATGGAGGAAATAGCAAAAAACATAGACGCTAAATCCGATATAATTGCAAAGTTCTTTGAGAGCGCCGACGATGTACCGGACCCGAGAGATTTGAGCGCTGAAAAGAAGAACCTGATGATATTCGACGATCTTCAATTGGAAAAACAAAACAAATGTGAAACGTATTACAATCGGGGGAGGCATAGTAATGTAGATTGTTTTTACCTCGCCCAGAATTATTTCAAACTACCGCGCCAAACAATCAGAGAAAATGCGAACTTTATTTGCCTGTTCAAACAAGACCTGAAAAATTGTAATCATATTTACAACGATCACGTGAGTACAGACATGTCGAAAGATGAATTTAGAAAACTATGCAAAACAGTATGGGAACAGCCTCATGGATTCGTGGTCTTAGACCTGACTAGCGACAAGTACAATGGCAAATACCGAAGCGGACTCGACGAATTTTATATAATCGAAGGTCCGCCATTGTAAAAATTGTATTGTATAGTAAAAATGGAATCATCGCTTCTCAAACAGATATCGGAAAACACGGAAAAGACGGCCTGCAACACGGAACCAAAAACATCATTTTCCATTTTTCTAAGCGAAAAGAGCACGCGAATCAGAACGAAGTTTAATCCACTACTCAAACTGGAGAAGAATAAGAAATATGAAATGGCCTTAGTTGCCCTCGAGACGTACTATTCTTTTCCGAATATCGACGCGACAAACAACGTCTTCAGGTATTCGCCGAATTCCGACACACAGTGGATAAACATTCAAGTTCCAGAGGGTTGCTATGAAATAACGGATATCAACGAATATATACAGAGGGTCATGAAGGGGAATGGGCATTACGACGGAGTAAATGGAGAATACTGTATCTCAATAGCACCAAACACCAATACGCTGAGGTCTGTGGTAAATATATCGGCGGCAGGTTATATGGTTGACTTTACGTCAAAGAATTCGATAGGAAGGGTTCTAGGGTTTGACAAATGGATCTATAGGGATGGCTATAATGAATCGGAGAACTTGGTAAATATAATGAGTGTAAGCAGCCTGCGAGTGACTAGCGACATTATCGGGTCTTCGTACACTAACGGAACATCGGAAAACCTGATATATTCTTTTTTCCCAAACGTAGGTCCGGGTTACAAGATTATCGAAGTGCCGCATAATTTGATATATCTCCCGATTTTGCTATCTACAATTTCAACGATGGAAACGAGGCTCACAGACCAACACGGGAACCTACTAAATCTTCGAGGTGAAGAATTGGCGATTCGATTTCACATCAGAGAAGTTTGAAAGTTTTTGTAATTCATTAATAAAATGAATCGTTACACGGGCGTAAAAGTTAATATTTCAGAAGCGCAACAAGACAAAATTAAAAGATCACTTCAAGCGGGGAGCGGCGTGAGTATCAAACTATCGCACGATGATTTGAATGGTGAACACGTTTTGGCTCTCACCCAGGCGCAAATCAATAAAATGGCAGCAGCCTACCAAAAAGGAACTGGCATGATTATTAAAATGAGTAAAACGCAATTGGAGAACAACAAGAAAGTCGAAGGTGGATTCATAGGCGCTATACTTCCGTTTCTAGCGACAGCGGGACGGTTCCTTCTGTCTAATGCACTGCCAAGTTTGGCGATGGGAGCACTAAGTGGTCTCGGCTCCGCGGCAAATACTAAGATTGTAGACAAAATCAGCGGTTCGGGTGTAATGTATGTCAAGAAAGGTGACATAGCGTGCAAAATAAGACCAGCCGGATCTGGTTTGTACTTGTCCCCATGGCAAAAAGGTAGCTCAATAACGACATCCGGGCTGTACATGAAAACAGGGTCGGGGTATGCTAGGGGCGACGGACTTTTGTTGGGCCCCAACTCTCCGTTTCAAAACATTCCGATTCTCGGCATGATATTATAAACTATTCTATTATAAAATGTCGAGACCAATACACAAATTTGGAACTAAACCAACTAGACCGGTAGAGGTTAGAACGCAGCCCGTTTCAGTCTTTTGGAAGATTACGAGCGGTGTTACTCGCACCCCAGTAAGACAACTAGGAGGTCTGCGATGGGAGATTTTTGCGCAAAATGATATCACGATACAACCAAAGACAGCAAATACGCTAA
Organism: Lumbricus rubellus; assembly: GCA_945859605.1. Classification (NCBI taxonomy): domain Eukaryota; kingdom Metazoa; phylum Annelida; class Clitellata; order Crassiclitellata; family Lumbricidae; genus Lumbricus; species Lumbricus rubellus. Next base: position 25,686,255 of record OX243818.1, read on the forward strand.
GGCTTGGACTAGGTGTAGAAATGGCGGCAGGACTTTGCCTCGTTTCCCTCAGACAGAGTATCAAAGAACGACGATGCAGTCTACTAGACGGAGTGATTTCAGAAGATGTGATTGATGATATCATAGTTTCCATTCAAAACAACTCCGATTCAGCAGTAACGATAAACGAAGGAGATTCGCTATGCTGTGTAAATTATCTGCGGTAAAAAAATATATATTGCTAATAAATAAAAGAATGGAATACGAAGGCATCAAACTCTATCCAAACCTAACAAATATAACACCCTCTGCGCCAGAAGGTGAAATACAAATAGCCGCAGGGTCCGCACAAACGTATCGACTTCAGAAGATTAGCGAAATCAAAAAGGAGATCGAGCAAGAACGAGACAAAAGAGCAGCGTTGAGTAAAAAGTACCATAGAAGTGTGAGCGTAATCGGCGTAGTAGACAGCTTCCTCATGGTGGTCACGATGGGGCTCGGAATTTTGGGAATCGGTGTACTAGCCACCATAATTGCAGCCCCCATCGCTATTGCTATGGAGGGGACGGCGCTAGGTGCGGGGCTATTGAGTATAATTGGCAGCCGAATCTGTAAAAAGCTCGCCCTCAAGGCGGAGAAGCATGAAAAGATCAAAACGCTAGCTGACGCGAAGCTCAACACGATCAGCGACCATATTTCAAAAGCACTCGTGGATGATCATATTTCAGATGAGGAATATTCTCTGATTCTAAGCGAGATTGAAAAATTCAATGGCATGAAAGAAGAAATCAAAAGTAAGTCGAAAGTTGCGGCGGCCGCGATGGACGAGGAAACGAAACAATCACTCATCGATCGGGGAAGAGAAGAAGTCAGGCAGTCCTTTCAAAGCATGTTTGAGAAAAATACCGAATCTAGTAGAAAGGCGACTAACGCGAACATGTATGAAATCATGTAGAGTTTTGTAGACCTATGTAGACGTATGTCGCTATGTCTGAAAATACGTCTAACTTGTGTTTTTACACATGTCGAAAAACATGTCGAAAAACACGTCGGAAAACACGTCGGAAAACATGTCGAAAAACATGTGGAGAAACATTAATTTTTTTATTAAAAATGTCGTTTCTAAAGATAGATGACCCGGCGAAAAGAAATTTCATAGTCGAAGAGTTTCTGAAATCCAAGAAGAATATTCAACAGAACTTTTTATCGGAGAGATTGGGGGATTCGGGGCTGCAACAAGAACTAACCAAGCTGTACAAGCCTATCGTCGATTCGCAATCCGCAATTTCCAAAGAGCAAAATGTCTTACTATCCGCCATCAAAGAAAACTCGATAGTCACATCAAACGCGCTACAAACGCTACCCGCGTCGTTGAAGGTTCAATTTCCTCAGTATCCCTCGATAGAAGCGTATAGCGACGATCCGGCTGAGGATATTAGAACTTTAGAATTAGGCGATGTAGCCACCAAGTACCTTCATCAATACGCCTCCGATAGAAAAATCGTAGACACGACGTTCGGAATACGATCAAAAAATGGTCAATTCTACATCGGCGACACTCCGATTTTTATTCAAGGAGACGATGTGACGGTTGGAAATAAGACGTATAGCGGAACACCGGGGCTTTGGGAATTGTTGACGATGAAACAGCCGAACACGTCGATATACGATAATAATGATAGAGACGATTACGCCGAGATTCTACTCGCGACGGATGCTATCAGACAGCCAAAAAATCCTAACAAACCCAAAGCATCTGCGAGCGTCAAATATCGGGAAATTATCAAGCCGATATGGGAAAAGAGGGTTCGTAATGCGGTGGGTAAAGGCGTGGGTGGCGTAATCGTTTTTTCCGAAGATCCAAACGTATTAGCGAAACAGCTAGAACTACGATTTCAAAGCTTCAAAGCATGCAATACCGGCGTGAGAAACGAGATCGTGGCGATGTGCGACGCGTTATTGAGGCAGGAAGTGCTGAGTAATGATGCTTACAAAAATATAATGATGACATTGTAAAATGCAGGTCATTAATAGAAGGAGGTATAGAAAACAATACGTAATCGGAGGATCGGGAATATTCGATACAATTTCGGGATTTTTCAAACGGCTAGTTACGTCGAACGCCGCCAAACAATTAGCAACGACCGCTCTCAACGCGAGTAAAGACGCGGCGAAAGAAATTGGGAAAAAGGCCATCGATGTTGGGAAAACAACCGCAATCGACGCCGGCAAACGATTAGTGGACAAAGCAGTGGCCAAACTGTTTACTCCTGCTCCTACTCCCACCTCCAAGAAAATTACGCCAGAAACTAGACAAATTTTAGATCGGCTGAGTAGCGTCGGTAGCGTTGGGTTGACCTCGAATATCCCAAATATCAATAATCTCATGATGGGGGATGGTCTGAAGAAGAACGACGCCATATCGATACAAGATTTAGTACGCTCGCTAAACGGCGCCGGAATGAAGGTCGCGTAAAAAATATTATCGCGTAGTAGTAAAAATGCAATCATCTGATATTCTGAGATTTACCGAACAACCATTGAGCGATGAAAGCGTCGAACGCTACGAATGGTACGAGTATGAGCCGATATCGGGGGCGAATCTAAACACCTCCGGCGAGATTAGAATAAACATCGAACTTCAAGATCTATTTTGTCATCCATCTGAATCTTACCTGCTGTTCGAGGGTAGATTGATGAAGGTGGACAACAACAACCCCTTCTACGCCGATGCCGATGAAGCAACTCTTACGAATAATGGGCTCATGCATCTTTTCAGTCAAATTTCGTATGCCTTATCGAATCAGGAAATTGAATCGTTATTTTACCCGGGTCAAGCAACGACGATGCTCGGATTACTCAAATACCCGAATGATTTTCAACTAGCTCAAGGTTTGAATCAGTTGTGGTACAAGGACAGCGGGGCGACGGCAGTTATCGCGAATAATCAAGGTTTCGCCGTGAGACAGTCGTATATAATTCAAAAACCAAATGCCAAAGGTACTTTCAGCTTTGTAGTTCCATTGAAGCATATTTTCGGATTTTGCGATGATTACGACAAGGTTGTTTTTGGTGTGAAACATACGCTAACTCTGGTTCGCAAAGCCGATGATGACGCGATTTTTAGACTCGCCGCCGCGGGCGCAGGGAAAGTTAGGTTGGATAAAATCTCATGGTTCATGCCGCACGTTATTCCCGCGGATATGGAGAGGATGCAATTGTACAAAACGATCGAATCGAAAGCGTCGTTGCCAGTTGCGTACAGAGCCCGTCAATGCGATACCACCTCCGTCGCACAGTCGACTAATTTTAGCTGGAGACTTAGCGTCAAGACATTACCTGAGAAGCCTAGGTATATCATCTTGGGCTTTCAAACCGACAAAAGCGGCGATCAAGAACACAATCCATCCGTTTTCAATCATTGCGATCTGAAGAACATGTTCGTGATGATGAACCAGGACCGATATCCAGTTGTCGACTATAATCTATCATTTCCGAATCAACAATTCTCGCGGGTGTACCGAGCAGCAGCCGCGTTCAGTGAAAAATACTATGGAATGGACGAACTAACGACGCAATGCAATATCACACCCTCGGACTTCAAAGATCTGTTCCCGATTATGGTGTTTGACGTGAGCAAGCAATCCGAGCGTCTGAAGTCATCGGTGGTCGATATCCAGATCAAAGGCACGTTTAATACGGCGCCACCAGCTAATACGGAAGCGTACGCAATGGTGATTTCAGACAAGTTACTGAGGTTTCAATCGGACGGCCAGAAAATGAGCGTGGTATATTGAAGTTCATGATAGAATGGTCGATGAAGAATAATGAGACTTACAGATACCTATCGTGCGTATATGAACGATAGGTATCTACGCTTACCTAGTACAAAAACTCGACCTGCAATCCGCCTCCGCCCATGAGAAGAAGGCGGCCGGCCGTTGGACTGTTTCCGGACATGGCGGAATATACCTTCATACCGAGCTCATCGTTGGCGTTTAAAAATACGGCGACGGTTGGTAATACGAGCGACATTCTGCTGCCAACCGTTGATCCGCCCACCTTGTATTGAAAAAGTTCGTTACTATATAACTCGTCTTGGACATACGCAATTCCGATTATTTTTTCGCCTGGACTATCATTTCCTATCAAGAAATTCACGAATCCGCCAAGTCGATATACACCCGTACGAGGAATAGTTATTACGCCCAAGGACGTCGTATACGCCGAATCCGTATTGATAGCAACGACCGTTAATTGATGGTGCATTACATGTGCGCCTGAGAATGCACCACCATGCGTTGCATATGTGCCTGAGAATGCGCCACCACTTAGGATTGTGGTTGCTCCCTCTTCATCCTCTTTCAACACACAAATAGCCGGTCCGGTTGTAGGCCTCCAATTCGCGGATAATGTCGGCGCCGCCGTTATAGCTCCAGCCGTTCCTTCGAACCTATATATAATACCGCTCGTCGTATTTCTCACTAGACTGCCGGGGGATACCCTCATACCCGAAACGTAATCTCTAATACCGGTAGGCTCAGCGCTATTAGTGATTTTATCGGCAACTAGGGCAATAGCCTGGGCTGAACTAATAGCTTCACCCCCGCTACCCGTAAAAGGGTAATCAGTCGGTAACCCTACGAGATGATGGCCGTTCATATCTATATCTCCGACAACGTCGTTACTTCCATCTAACCTTAGAAAAGTACTGTTTATCTGAGATAGCGTAACACCCCCAGCAATTACTCTTTGCGTAGATCCTGAATCCGTATGACCAAATTTATCAACAGGCATTTTGAATATAATAATTTTTATTAATTAGGGTCGTAAGAATGCCGCTGAAAAGTCCCTACACAAAATGTTCGTAGCGATGGATGAAAAAGCGTGTATGCTGAGGTAATCGAACTCGTCTAGAAAAACTATGTTACTACCGATTGAATGGTTTTGCGAACCTTTCGTGCTCCCTCCACCCGCAATTTGCATGTACGACGCCCCATTTTTATACAGGTGGACGGTGCCATACGCGGCATTACTATTGTTGCAAAATTCTATGTACGCCGAAACGATATAGTACCCGGCTTTACTGGGGAAGAAAGAAGTCGTTCCGATACCCTGTTCAATACCGTGTCTTGCGGTACCGCATCTTATTACGTCAAAAGTAACTGCAGTGTGAGTTCTAGCGAGTATAGCCTGTTGAGTTGAACTGTAAGCGCTAACCGCGGGTCCTACCACCGTCGCCACCTTCGAAGTAAGTTGTTCATCGACGTATTTCTTATTCGTCAAATGATTATTGTCGGTCGGGACGTCGTCGTGATTCTGCAGTAAATCTATTACTTGCCCCCGACTCACAGCCTCATCTATCCCCGCTTCCGGAGTATTCGCCGTATTCGCTGTATTCGTTGTAGGTAGACCTCTAATCGTATGCCCACTCATATTGAGATCGCCGGTCGCTGGGTTTGCTCCATCTAGCCTTAGAAAAGTACTATTTACTTGACTTTCAGTAACTCCTCCAGCAATTACTCTTTGCGTAGATCCTGAATCTGTATGTCCAAATTTATCAACAGGCATTTTTTACATCTGAATATAATTTTCAATGCAGGCTGTTTATAACTTCTTGAAAACTCACTCCATCTTTACATGTTTTTTTCAGGACGTGCAGGCATAAATGACCGCAAAACACTTCGTTGTCGGGCTGTACGCGTTCGCTATTGTAGTACACGGGACTCTGTAAATACTTTACCAGTTCTGTAGGAGGGGGCAGGCCATAGCTGTCGAAATATATTTTATCCTTGCCGTTCTTTGAAAAAGCGACCCAGTGCGAGCCGGTTCCATTAGAATCGTCTAGATTCAATATCCCGCATTCAGTCCGTCCAGGTTTCTTCGGCAGCTCGTCTCTGAGAAATACTCCCCGGAAATTAGGAATATTGAGCTTTTTCGCGGCATCTAGTAGTTCAAAATTCGTCAACGGATGATTCGGGAGGACTACGCCTTCGACATTTATATTTTTCACAGTTGTATAGCTCATTTTAATATTTCATCTAGATGTTTCACAAACTAATGAGCTTTCGGGCTTCTACACAGGCGAGATAATAATTATGTCTACAATTTTTGCATTCATTCGCCTTTCCATCTTTTTGAAATCGATTGTTGTCGTATTCCGATATGTTCTGATTTACCTTACACCGACTGCAAACTTTTGTGTCTTTTGTCTCCCTATTTTCCTGTCTTGCGTATTTGTGCGCAAGCTCCTTTACTTTGGCATTTTTACAAAGTTTGCAGCTCGGATAGATTCCGTTCTTTTGCGTATGATCTTTGTGAAATTCGTCCAAGCTTTTTTCTTTTTTGCATTTGGTACACACTTTTACCGCATCCATTTTATATTAGTGTAAATTATTCTTTATTTTGTTTAGTTTTCAGCGTGTAGTGCCCATAGGCTAGGGTGTGGATCCCGTCGTCCATTATTACTCTTTTGTCGTCGTCGGCAGACAGAGCTATTTTATTTACTTCTTCGGTGTAAATTTCATGGCGATAGGATCGAATGACGTTCATCGCTCTCGACTGTTGTCTTTTCGTAAACACGCAGTCTTTGTAATCTGCGTGAGTGATTGATTTCTTGACGACGTTCTTTTTCACACCTTTACATTTCTTGTAGTCTTCACCCGCCATCTTGTAAGAGTACAACTTGGATCGCAGCCCGACAAATTCTTCAATCTGTTTTCCCGCGGCCTCGTCTTTGAACATACCAACCACTTTTTTATTTACACCCGTTTCTATGCCGGATGGGTGATCTCTCGGATAGTCTGAAGTATCGAACATACTTTGGACGTCGCGGGAAATATCTTTGTAGAAGTCTTCCGTTTTAATTTCATACGCCAAAGAATCGGTATCGGTGAATAATAGCTTGGCCCTATCTCCGTACTTGGCCTTGATGTAATTATAATGAAAATCATACATGAGCGTCTTACTGACGTCTAATATACACATCCCTAGATATATCGGCTTGTTGTAAAACAACTTGGTCTTTTTCATGTGAACGGCGATGAGGTTTTCATCGAAAATCGTTCGTCTGTCGTAATTAGTTTTCGCGACTAGCTTGATAGCTTCCTTCTCATCACTCACCAATCGTATGTCAACTCGATTCTCGATAGCTTCCATTGTTTTACCGAAAACGCTATTATTCATCAGCTTGAAAAAGTCTTTCTCAAAATCGTTCGTAGCTTTCGTTCTCAGGTTGGTATTCAGATCGATATACTTTTTCAGCCAGGCACTTTCCACGAATTTTATTCCTCGATGTATTTTTACGATTTTCAATCCGAGACTTTCATACAATTTTAAATTTTCGTAATGAACGACGTACTTCTTTTTATCGTTCAAGTTTGGAATTAGTTTTGAGACATTCGATCCCGCAGGTTTTACACTCTCAGGAGCTAGAGGATAATCATTATGCAGGTCGTGCAATTCCTTTGGATATTCTAAATCGACTTCTAACACACATCCCGCGCCATCTCGTTCGGTAATGTTTCTCCAATCATTCAATTCGTCATCGTTCATCCATTCAAACCCATGAGTTGGTAACGGTTTGCTCATCGCCCATCCGTACAAGTTGTTCGCGTCCAAGTATGGAATGAATACTGAATGCTGGGTGGGATTGAAAGCTTCCCCCATGTACTCGTTGTTCGCCTTCGCGTATCGATGTGAAATCGTGCTGACGCCTCCTCGTATTCCCTGCTTGATCATCAGCAACATATCGTAGTCACTCAACAACTCCAACTCTACACCAGTCGTCTTCAACGCCGCGTCCCAAGAAAGTCCTGGGCTAGTGTAGTACCACGCAGGATCTAGGTTGTAGTGCTTCATACAGGCGTCTCTGAAGTTTTCGAACACATCCGCTAATAATAGAACATCCGATAAATTGTACAAGTCGTGATATTGGCGTAATGTTTTGCATTCAAATTTGTCCCACACCGTTTTCGCGTGCGCGTAATCTTTTTCACTAATACCCGAATCGTTTAGTTTTGAATAGAAGGCATGTTTCGGCGGCAATTCGGTTTCGTTTAATCTTTCAACACCGTCGACGTAATCATATGGGTAAACGCCTTTTCTGAGTAAAAGATCCAACTTCTCACCCTCAAAAAATTTCCCTAAATTCTTGCACTGATATTTCTGAAGATTTTTCGATAACGCGTCGAGACTCTGGGGCATGAATCTAAAACTATCGATGAAACGTAATTCGCGCTTGACTTCTCTCTCTTTCCCATCTTTGTCTACAAATTTATCCACGACGACCTCTCTGCTGAATGAGATATACTTTTCTTCGTTGCAGGGAATGCATTTGATTTTCTCGCCGTGTTCACCTCGTAATTTCTTGATAAATAAATGGCTGTCATAACCTGTCAAATTGTGAAATATGACGGGGAAGAACTTGGGGACTTTGTATTTCAGATTACAAAGGTTGTGAGCGGCACCTCTAAATTTTCCAGTCAAATGACAGTGATCCCGTACTCGATCTTCACGCAACTCTCCTCCGCAGATATGGCAGTTGACAGCTTCGTCATAACATTTCTGTTCAGTTTTGGCGAATATCATCCTCTTGGGGAATTTGAACTCGTTGTATATTCGTTTTACATTTTCTTCGATAGAGTCTATGAATAACTGAGCAACATCATCGTCTTCGTTTTCAGCTGTAAAACGCACCGGCTCTTGGGAATAAACATCATCGTCGAAGCATTTCATGTGATAACAAAACGAGCTGGGTGTATGTTTTTGATACTTGTTGGTGTAAGACGTGCTAGGTACGGGCTGACATGTACCGATAGGTTTGATGAACGATTCAAAGTCGGCAAAATACACAAACGGTACACGCATCTTCCGATAATAATGTGTAAAACTTAGCATAGTCCCAGGTTCTGGAAGTTCTATTCGTTGGGCGTCCTGCTGCGAACAGTACTCAGTATGTTTGTGAAGCGATTCTTTTCTACTGAATCCTATCAAGCATCTTTTGCAATAGTACATTGATGTAGTAGTATTTTCTGTTTTCACCGCCATCAGTCTGTTGAAATTCTTGATCCAACAATAATGCTTCTTTTCTCCATCAGAAATGAGTAATAGATCTACACACCTATCATTCTCATGCTTTGATATATATAGTGGGAATACATTCACATCTTTCTCATAACCAAAAACATTAATACTAATATTATTATTTTTCTCAAACTTACCTATCACATTAGCATCCGCTGCTACTGGGAATTCAATACCAGACCAATTGAGTTCCTCAGACTGTCTAATTAATTCTTTCGTTATTCTCTCCGGATGTTCTTCAACGGGGTTTACAGCCCTCGTTACACACCACTTGAAGCATTCTCCATCTTTGTTCTTCATATTAATAATAGCCTTTTTATTCGCTAAATAATCTGGAAGTGGAATGTAGGAACTACCTTTCAATGGTTTATATACCACCGTATCGATATCCAACTTCAAAACGGTTTTGAATCTCCAATTACTCCCCCGCATCTGAAAACTTGCCATGCTCTCCTTAATTTTATCCGCCGCGTTGGTATATATTTCCCCCACATCGGTTGCTTCTAAAATAATATCACTCTTTGATTTGAAATTAGGCTCAGCCGTTACTACTTCGCCGGTTTTCATATCTACTTTCTCCATTACACACATGAGATCGAATTGAACTTTTACCCCACGATTTTTCCCTAGCAGCCTAACTACCTGCGGTCTTACAGCCTTGAGAAAAGTTGCAACATCGATCCCGTTGCAGCCATCGATCGTGTATCTTTTTGTAAACCCTTTGATAGCCGTCGCAGTCTCTCGAAGTTTGAACCTATGAATGGGCGGTTTTATTTGGGGGGGTAACTCACTAATCTCACGAGTCAGCCAATCCGAAAAAACTATTTTATTTTTCCCCGTGTTCAAAAATTTCCAAGTATTAGACAAGAATGCCGTAAGTTCCGCTTTTGCTAATCTCGAGTATCCTCGCACACCTCTCTTTTTTGCGATTTCTCGCAATTCTCGTACAGTGGCGGGAGTATGCGCTGGTGTTTTGCTGACCTGAGCCCGAGCGCCTAGTCGATCTCCCTGCGATATGAACGCTATGAGTTCCGCTTTTCGCAAACTCGAGTATCCTCTTTGTCCTCTCTGTTTAGGAATTTGTCGTAATTCTTTCAGATTATACGATGAGTAGTCCATTTTATATTGGGATATCTCGTCTTTAAGCCGAGTTGGATATTCCATTTTCAGTTATTTTACATACACGAGAGAAAAAAATAATAATATTCGATTGATCCAAAGACGATTATAAACCAACGGTGTAAAATCGTTTGCGATATTGTAATCCCATATCTACGTCGTAGTCCACTCATGCCCTTACATCACACAGGCATGAGTTGCCATTGCATTGACAATTAACGACGATGATCTCGTTGTCGATCAAACTAACATCACACGGGGGTGAGTTGCCATTGCGTTGGCGACGAACGACGATGGTCTCGCATGGCCCTTGTTGGCGATCCGGCCGTGGATACTTGCATGGGCATTCATCGTCGTAGCATTCGCGGATGTGGGCGTCAATTTTAGCAATCAACTTCGCTTTCCACCGTCTTGTAAAATATCCATCCTTGCCGCTCCGCTCGGCGATTTTTCGTAATTCAGTAACAGTTTTCTTCGGGTAGTCCATTTTGTATACGCCGGAGAAAAATTTTTTACGCCAGAGAAATTTTTTTACGCCAGACGTCGATTTTGAAAAAGTAAGGCTGACATTGGCTGAACTGCGCGGGCACTCAATTTTTAAGGCTGTTTAGGTCAAATGGGCGAAGGTCAAGGCTGTACTGGTCAGATGGACGAAGGTCAAGGCTATATTGGTCAAATTGTCCGAAGGTCAAGGCTGTACTGGTCAAATTGTCCGAGCTTGCTACAATGACCTCTACTACCGTAAGCTCCCGCAGCGGGGTCTGGGGCGGAGCCCCAGCGACCAGCGCATTTTTGGCTGTGTCGACCTCAAATGGAGCCATTTTTAGGCAGTCATGGCCGGTCGTCCGTAACTGCATGGACGCCGTCCATGCAGTCATGGACGACCGTCCAGGCAGTGCTGGCCAAATAAGTGGCAGGACGGCGTCCAGCCTCGAAAATAAGTGCCTGGACGCCGTCCATGACCGTCCTGGCACACTTTAAGCCCTGCATGCATGCATGTTTGAATGCATGTTGGTCTGTGTATGCATGTACACATGTTGCATGTTAATGTATGTATGTATGTAACTATGTATATGCATTTGTTAATTGTGTTAATATGTGTGCATGTGTGCGTTTGCACCAGGACATTATGTTCGCCTTTTAGGTCCCTATATACATGTAGGTCTAAGAAAATAAGCTCTGTGCACACGAATATCTTATTGATCTTAGCAAGACTTGCATTTTAAGGTAGCAACACGATTTCGATTGAATGAAGTTTTTTCCTGAAAGACTTCTTCCTTCAATGCATCGACTGCATGCTACGTCGAAAGAATGACCATCGCAGAAAACAGAAGAATGCCCATAAAAACTGGACAACAATGGATGCTTAGCAACACCACTTAGACATCAGCTTCTTTCTTGCTTGTTGAATTATCCGTTCCACATCATTCTTCTCGATCGTGGTCTGTATTGTCTGCTGCTGCTGCTGCAGCCTTTGTTGAGTTTCCGCGGTTAAGGAATCCATTGAAAATACAAGATAGCAACGCTGATGAATCTGCCTTTTTAAAATGCACCGATTATAATCATCATTTTCATCGTCGTCGTCGTCATCGTCATCATCATCATCATCATCATCATCATCATCATCATCATCATCATCATCATCATCATCATCATCATCATCATCATCATCATTATTATTATTATTATCTATTATGGTTATTAGTAATTATTCCTACTTATTTTTTCGGAAGTGTATAATATTATTATGATACCTCATGTGCTCGAAACTATTATATCCGGAGGTGAGAATGGTGCTACGCTGGAACGGCCTCATTTTCGTCAAGATTTTCTTTCTTATTATTATTAATTTTATTATCATTATTATTATTATTATTGTCATCATTATTATTATTGTCACCATCATTATAATTATGACCGCATAAATGGAAATGGTTACCATTTATGTTTCAGATGTTCGTCACGAGACGTCGGGTGTTGCGCCTCGCATCTACCACGGAACCATCAAAGAGAACAGCGCGGAAGGAACCGAGGTTGACCTGAACATTCCACTGATGGTCAGCAACTGGGAAAAACTGACCGGAGGTGAGAGAAGAGTCCATGTTCTCTTTGGGGGGGGGGGCAGGTGGCGCATTGGATAACGCACTGGCGTAGAGATAAGCGAATCTGAGTTCGATTCCCGAAGCCCCGGTAGGTTGGATGTGGTTTGTAGGCTTCGTAGTCGTGATCTTAATCTCCAAATTTCTTAAGCGCTACTCGAAAATCAAGTGCGGGCACCAGCTTGTTCAGGAGCGCTGCGTTGCGTCAAAAGGATTGTCCGTACGAGTAGTCGTGCTGCTGTTAGCGCCCTTGTATTGTATACGCTGTCTGTTCTGTTAGTAGTTAAGATTGATGTTAATTAAGATAACTACATAACTTACTGTACACTGTAACCAGTTGCGGTCTGACAACCGGATTGTTGAATAAAAAATAATTATTACGGTCTGTCTACTGGAACCCTGGAACCCCGTTGGTTGGCTCTACACGCTTGCGTGGGCTCACCATTGGTGTCTCTCTTCTAATATAATGTGCATCGCCCATATAATACATACATACACACATACATGCACATATGCATACAAGCATAATATTATTGCTGCTTTTGCTATGGCTGGGCATTACTATTTACTAAGCAGAGCAGAATAGAAGAGAATCTGTTTCAAGGAACTGCAGTAACTCAACATCTTCCTATGATGAACTTGAATGACTTTCTTATTGAGAACTGACACTTTCATGGCAATACTTCGTTTCTCCTTTAATCAAAGTATAGGCCTATCTATATACCCTGACAGGTTCCTTGAGAGGCGCCACAAATTATAATTTAGGTTTAGAAACGTGTAACTACATGCACAGTTTGCACACATACATGTACATATCTTTATTAAGCTACGTATATAAATGCACACATATCATATGTATTTCTAATTTACACGTACATGTACATGTATAGAACTCTATGTAAGTCCCTAATGTATTTGTAATGTATGTATATGTATGCATTCCTCGCTTGCACACACGCGAGTCTGTCTACATAAAGACAGAAGCGTCAGTTTCGTTAGATTTGCTTGTATGCGCACTTGTTATAGCTCCCCTTCAAGGTTCCATACTCAGATCATTCAGATGCTCTCCCGACTACAGCGCGGACACTTCAATCAGAGTCTCACGCCTAAGTGCTGAGCAAGTGCGAGCAAAGGACTTGCCCAAGGTCTATATACGCGGCGAATCGAGGTGGATTTGAACCTGCAAGCCTCCGGTTTCAAGACAACTAACATACCCACTATTCCACCGCACCCCACAATATATATACGACCCTGCATGACCTGACCTGGCCTATTGTTATTTAAATTTTGAATTCCCTTGATCTGATTTTTTGTGGCCCGGTGATGTTCCAGGTGAGGTGTGTGGCTATACCTTGTACAAGTGGCACTCGGAGCTTCCGTTCCGCGTTGTTCTAACCGATAGAACAACTGGAAAGGCGAGACTTGTTCTGGACTCCGGACATCGTCTGGACTACGAGACGAAACACCGATACAGCTTCGAGGTCGCTCCGTTTGATTGTTTGACGGGGGTTCACGGACTCAGGTAACAATCAAACAATTATTGCTCATTTAGAATGAAGAAGAAGAGGACTATCATGGTGGTGATGATGAAGGAGGAGCAGGGCTGAAAGTGGTTTGGAAAAGTTGCCGGGTCTCACTTTGTGAAGCGCCGAAGGCGCGAAGCTGCGAGTGCCGAAGGCGCGAAGCTGCGAGTGCCGAAGGCACGAAGCCCATACCGACTAGGGGGTCTGGGGGAGCGTCGTAAGCTCCCCCAGCGGGGTCTGGGGCGGAGCCCCAGCCACCAACGCATTTTTAGCTCTGTTGACCTCAGCTGGAGCCCTTTTAAGGCTCTTTTTTGCCAGCTATTTATGAACGATAAAATCATGAAAACTTAAATAAGAAGTCGTTTTGCAGAATCGCAGACTAACTAGACTAAGTAACTACCAGTATAAGAATGTCAACATTTTATTGTATAAGAAATGGGCTTAGTCTTTACTATAACCACAAAAGTTAAAAGTTTAGCCTAACAAGTTTATAAGTACACTGTCATATGGGTACTGGGTAGGTCTATACTATATAGAAAAATCATAGGGGCATGTCATAATTATGTAGGAAGTTTTACGAGTACAAGCAGAGTAGGTTTGAGCTGCAATAGCACGCTTTCTGTTCAGGGTTACAGAGCACAGATGCTAAGCAAAGTAAGGCTGCAGTTCTTTCGGGGAGCCAGTGCGGGGAGCCAGTGCATCAACCAGCGTAGGTGTCCTCTGCTGAAGTAGGGAGTCAGTCTAGGGGTTATTGCAGAGTTCCGGCGGCCCGGGGAGGCCCGGGGTCCCCTGCATCAGCCAGGGAGCCAGCGTAGAAGCTATGATAGAGCAGGGAACCACTGCAGATCTATTTTTAGCTGAGGTAGTACCACCACTCCCATAACTACTACAGTGGCGGCGCCAGGATTTCAGTTTTTGGGGGCTGAAACCCAACCCTTCCTCTCAGGGACGCAAGTAGAACATTTTCCTTAAGAACGGTACGGTAGATCTGCATGCGCTGGAGACGCGAAGCTGCGAGTTCCGAGTGCAGGGAGCTCGTATCGACTATAGGGGGTCTGGGGCGGAGCCCCAGAAACCAGCGCGTTTTTCGCTGTTGACATCGACAGGAGCACGTTTCAGGCTCTTGTTTGCTAACTGTTATGAACGATTTTCATGAAATTTTTTTGAATTTCCACATTGCCATAATAGCATTTGGGCTGTCATTTTTTCTAAATAGCTCATCATTTCAATGCTGAAAGTCGTGGATTATGACTTCAAAAGTGTCCCCTTGTATAGGTCATTGTTTAAATTTTTGGATATCAGCACTTTAATGGTAACATTTTAAGCTATCGTCTTAACAAATTTCTCATAATTATTTCATTGCTGAAAGAAATGGTTTATGAGTTCAATCATGTTCCTCCATGTTGTATAAATTTTCAAATTCCACACTGCAAGGGTATACCAGTTTTGCTGTCGTCCTAGCAAAATTGTTCATGATGGATAAACAGTAGATAACACTCTAGAAACTTTCAATAACATTTTCGAGATATTTTTGAAATATTGGGGTAACAGCATCTCCGTCCATAATCACAAACTTCGGGGTCTCGTGGATCGTCCCCTGGCCCCCAAGTCTCCACCCATGACTGATGTTGCTAAATGAACACCCCATTTCCCAACGTATAGTTGTGTAGAACTACCGGCGTAGCCCCTCAGCAGGCCGGCGGGCCGGACATGATGCACATAACCTCAACACGGTCTGCGGCACATTCTATTAGCATAAGCATCGGCACGCTATTGTAGAGAAATTCAAAATTGCTGTCCTTGTGAATCTCATCCCCTTCTTCCGCCAACCCGGGCTCAACACCCTTCTCCCGCCAGCTCGGACTCACACCGGGCCAAACCTCAGCCCCCTTCCTCCGCCAGCCCGGACTCACACCGGTCCGGACCTCAGTCCCCTTGACCCCCGCGCAGACCTCAGCCCCTTTCCCTCCGCCGCCTCGGACCTGCAGCCCCTTCCCCCGCCAGTTCGAAACCTCCAGTCCTCTTCCCTCTTCCAGACCGATTCGGACCTCAGACCGACCGGTACCATTAGAGTATAAAAAAGAGGACTGTATGCATGCATTGCTAGTGTTGAGTCGCAGAGAGAGTCGATGTACGGGAGTCGAGCCCAGTGGCAATTGATGTCTCACATGTGAGTCGATGTATGACCGTCCGCCACAGTTGAGGTCCGACAATAAGATAATAATAACTTTTAAGCCGATACATGGACATTCATTGCTTTTTGCTTTGGGATGAGGCTGAGTCACATTTAGGTGCTTAGCCCCCTAACCCCTCCCCTGGTGCCGCCAATGGCATAAGCATCTACACTATGATAATAATTATAGTTGATTTTGTTGCCCAGTTGGTTATTGTCTAGTTTCCTTATTACGAAGTAAGCCGTTTTAGACATTTTCAGCCTTTTGCTTTGAAGGGGCTGAGCCACGTTGCGACCCGGCTGAGACCCGGCAACAGGAGGTCTCCAAAATCGATGCCGGGTCTCAGACCCGGACAGACCCGGATCACTTTCAGCCCTGAGGAGGAGGAGAGGAGGAGGAGGAGGAGGAGGAGGAGGAGGAGAAGAATGAGGAGAAGAGGAAGAAGAAGAGGTGGAGGAGAAGAAGAAAAGATGAGGAGGAGGAGAAGGAGGAGGAGGAGAAGGAGGAGAAGAAGAAGAAGAAGAAGAGGTGGAGGAAGAGGAGGAGGAAGAGAAGAAGAAGAGGAGGAGGAGGAGAAGAGGAAGAAGAGAAGAAGGAGTGGAGGAGGAGGAAGAGAAGAAGGAAGAAGAAGAAGAATATGACATTTACAGAAGAAGGAAGAGGAGAAGAAGAAAAAGAAGAAGAAGAGGAGGGGATGATTTTGGTGATAATGAAGAAAAAGGATTATGAGAAGAAGATGATGATGAAGAAGAAGAAGAATGAGAGGCGGATGAAAAAGAAGAAGAAGAAGAAGAAGAAAAAGAAGAAGAAGAAGAATATGGCAACTGCAGAAGGAGGAGGAGAAGGACGGTGGTGATGCTGGAGAAATGGAAGAAGGAGAAGAAGAAGAAGAAGAAGAAGAAGAAGAAGAAGAAGAAGAAGAAGAAGAAGAAAAAGAAGAAGAAGAAGAGGGACAAGAGGGAGAGGAGGAAGAAGAATATGGTCGTCGCCATCGTCTTCTGCTTCTTCTTCTTCGGCGATGACAATGTTGACGATCATGATAATAAAGAAGAACGAAGGCAAGGGGAAGAAGAGGACGAAGAATATGGGGAGGTGGAGAAGTCGGAGGAAAAAGGAGAGGAAGGGAAGGAGATGGAGAAGAAAACACGAAAGGAAGAAGAAGAACGATACCATAGCCAACCAATCCCTCGAGTGGCAGTCCTGGCTATAAATTATCTGTGACTTCACCTGCTGATGGCTCTGAGAGTCAGTTTGTCTCCATCACCAATTGATGTATACAGTACGCTACAGCAAGGCTATAGACAGAGCGGATGCACAAGTGAAAGCTTCTGTCCTGATCTTTGCTTCGCCACAATATTTTTGTTGCCCAGCCGAGTATTTACTTTTGGAAAACTAATTTCCACATACATTCATCTATTTTGCCTGTGTTCCCTTCCACGGGACTTGTCTAATTCTTTTTCGAAAGAAACTGCTCAAGTCTTTCCTCTTTGGCCGTGCCTGGGTCGGCAGGGTCTATGAATAGTTATCTTGAAAGGTGCTATATAAATTCCATTGACAGATAGATGGATGGATAGATGGGTAGACGGATAAATAGATAGATAGATAGATAGATAGATAGATAGATAGATGGATGGATGGATGGATGGATGGATGGATGGATGGATGGATGGATGGATGGATGGATGGATGGATGGATGGATGGATGGATGGATGGATGGATGGATGGATGGATGGATGGATGGATGGATGGATGGATGGATGGATGGATGGATGGATGGATGGATGGATGGATGGATGGATGGATGAGGATGAATGGATGGATGGATGGATAGATTGATAGATTGATAGATGGATGGATGCATGGATGGATGAATATATTATTTTTATTTGAATGACTGCTCTGGCTATGTATACGGCTATGTCCTGGTTATAGAAAGAATGCGTGACATCGCGTAATCTAGCCATGGAAACGGTGACAATTGCATTCAGAGAGTTGACCATCTAACTGCCTAACAACTCCCACTCTTCTGAATAAAATTTAACGTTCAGAGGCTTTTGCAACGTGCTAATAGAATACTGATTCTGTGAGATATTCTGACGTCGCTTAGCGTATTGGAAAATAATTGCTAAAAACTTAAGCCGTTTGCCTGTAGATTATGTTTTCACGCCTACACGCATACAATAATAATTATTATGAGAGTGTTGAAATTATTATGAGAGAGTTTTCTAATACGCTGCATAAATATTTCTAATATTTATTTTCTGTCAACTACTGTGCGTTTGCTCGTGGTCTAATAAATATTGTTCTTACTTACTTACTTGCTTGCTTGCTTGCCTGCTTGCTTACTTGCTTACTTACTTGCTTGCTTGCTTACTTGCTTGCTTACTTGCTTGCTTGCTTGCTTACTTACTTACCTGCTTTCTTACTTGATTACTTACTTACTTGCTTGCTTACTGACTGACTGACTTACTTACTTACTTACAAACATACTTATGGACATGCCTGAGAACGTTGGTAGACAGTCAGACAGGCAGCGGTTCCGTATAAGTAAGTAAGTAAGTAAGTATATACTTTATTGAACCGCCTGCAAACGCACTGCGGGAACATCAATCAGTTATGAAAAAATGAATATATAATTTTATATATACATAACTAAATAATCAATAGGCCTAATAATGACTGTCGGGTTTGGCGTTGCGTGCATGTCATTACTCCTAATAATTATTATCATCATTATCAAGATTTACGTCGAAGCACACCTGCTCATCTGTTACTATGGCAACCGTCATTACCTGTCGATCTCATAAAAGTTGACCAGTATATGCCTACAGCTGGTCGCATGCTGATTACCGGATACAGGTGTGGCAATTTCTAGTGAACACGCCTCTGATGACAATACATGTACATGTACGCTGATGTTTTTCGCTGCTACAAGGCGGTTCGCATCCAATGCGAGGTGGACCGTTTTTAACCAGTTTCACCCGTAATCTGCATTGAAGAAAAAAATGCAAACATACTTGTGTGCTTACCTGTGTGTATATTTTTGTATAAATAATTGTTTTCGTGTGAATTGTATGATATTGTATATATTGTATATATTAGTGGTTGTATGTATGTATTTGTGTGTACGTATGTGCATGTACGTGTATATATGTATTGTATTGTATTGTATGCTTGCATTTATTATGTATTGTATTGTATTGTATGCTTGCATTTATTATGCAATGCATTCAAGTATTTTTGTGTGTTTGTATGTCAACACAAGTAGGTATGTATGCATCTATTTTTCTGCATGTATGTATGTTCAATTTCATGCGTGAAGTCATGTGTATGCATGTAACTATATATGCATATATGTGATGCGATTTTAACCATAATGTATGAGAGTCAATCAATCACTCAGTCGAAATTTATATAGCGCTCATTCCTGGTCACTTCCCGGAGGCGCTCCCCGACCCAGGTCAGGCGGAAGGAGAAGCAGTCTTAAGGGACTGATAGAACGGTGATGGAATGATCTGATGGAAGGAACGGATCTCCCTGGAAAGCCCGTTCCACGTCACCGTGGCCAGCAGAGCGAAGGAGACGGCGCCCCTGCAGCAGGCTCAAGGACAACATGATTGGTAGTGCTTCTTGTATACACTGTGTCCACGGTAAAGTAGAACACGCAATAAAGTGTCATAACTCGGTCAAAACTTTTAGGATTTGTCTGAAAGTTTAATCACAACAACAGTGACCATATCTACACGAGATCCTAAAGCCAATTAGAAATATGCGTGAGTTTGTCAAATGTATGAACGTTTCAGATGCAGCACCAAAAATGGGACTTTCCAACATGCAAAAGCTGAGATGAAGTAAAATTCAGCTACATAGTCTATGATGTTCAGAATGTCTTTATAATGTTAACGAACACACTACCGCAGACGTAGTAGTGTATTATGTCACATTGATACCTTCATGGAAATGATTCAGCTATATAGGAGAACACTATAAGGTCTTCAACGCTGGGTCAATGCATCGGGGAACATACCGCTGAATTTTAAACGAAGACCATGTTTTCATCACATTACGGCTTATCGTCAACAGGCTGCAGGCTATTCGCAATGGTCGAGCCGTGTCGCCAATTACTACGACTGTGTCCCCGGTGCGCGTTCTCCTATACCCGACACCCGACAGTGTCGTTCTAAGTCTGCATTTTATGCACTCTTAACGGCTAATGAGTCCCGTGTAATTTGTAATTCTGTAGTTGTAATCGCAAAATAATTCAGTCGGCGCCTCTTCAAGAATGCAGACTCAACAGAGGCGCTCCCGACCTGTGATTGCACGAGAGCATACGGGACTATAACGTCTGGATACTATGAACTTAGACGCTATATTGCCAAATCATCGGCAATAATGAATGCACGCCTTTGAGAAGAAGCAGCTGATTTTGTCCAGTTCTTTCAGTTCCACGTAGGCCTATGACAGAGATGAACCCAACCTCTTGGGGTGACGTACCCAGGGCCGTAGCAACAATGAACGTGACCCCCTTCGAGCATAATGTCCTGGCCGGTGGTCCCCTTACAATGCAGACAACGGGATGCGGCATTTTTTGGGCCCGAAATTTCTGACGACCTTTTTAAAATCATTCTGCAAAACTCTCGGGAAAATTTCATCAATTCGCCGTTCGAAAACGTTTATGACTTTTGTAGTCATTGCATTCATTTTTTTGCACTTTTGGGGCCCCTTCCTTGCCGGGGGGGCCCCCTTCTGTCGGAGGGTACGGAGGACGGTCGCTACGCCTCTGGACGTACCAGAACGTTACCCACTAGAGCATCACACTATTAGGCTACTACTAAATGTCACATCAATACCTCCATAGTTGGTAATCGAATCAGTAATAATACCATCGTTATTCGCGGTGATGACCAGGCACTGCTGAGTGCTGACATAAATCTGGTGTTCGTGGTGTCTGCAGCTTCCAGGCATTAGTTTTAAGCGTTTAGGGTGCAGCGAGTATGCAAGGTACCAGACAATGGGTGTGCGGTTGCCACATCGTTATCTGCCGGTTTTCAGACACTGTTTTAGGGATAGACTGAATATAAAGAGACGTTGACACGTCATGGCGTCTTCACCTACTCAATGTGTCCAGACCCGAAGGTGTAATATTTCGAGTGGGTTAGACTTGTGGCTTTTCTAGCCCTTAAGGGCGCTATAATTATAAGTGCTCCTCTTTATTTTATTGCCAACAGAGCTGCTTTTTGTGACAATAAGAAAAACACTGTGTTCGAGAGGGATATAACATTTCGTAGCGACATGAAAAATATGTTTTACGAGAAACTGGGGAAAATACTTATGAATTGGGGTAGCACATGCGACAAGTAATAATGCGAATAGGGAAACTAATATGAACACACTCGGGAAAAATACTTATGAATTGGGGTAGCACATGCAACAGGTAATAATGCGAATAGGGAAACCAATAATGAACAACCGCTTGAAATGAATTGCGAAAGACAAGGGAACTGGTGCCTTGCGCTGGCATCTATTGCGACAAACAAAGAAGTGCAAGAAGACAATGAATTGGATTTCTGAAAGGACACGCACTGCTTCAGAGCACTGGCGAAGAAAGTCAGTCCAGTGCCTTATCAATCATATGAATTTGTTTTAGCTTCTGTCTTCTGCCAACAGAGCAGGCGGCGTCTGGTGTCCGGCCGACTGACCGACGGCTGCATCTTTATTTCGCTGTACAAATAGACCCTGTTGAGTGTCATGCCGGTCAGGTCTCGTTCTGTAGAGGACTGACGCCGCCGGTGTATTGGTTCTTCGGTCAAAGAACGATCGAACGACCGACCGAATGACCGACCGAACGACCGACCGCAAGTGTGCAGACACGGTCAAGTGGCTGGCCGAAGAGAAAGGGTGTATATGATGAGAACGGGCAGGAATGAATGAACGAATAATATTATTGTATTGCATGTGGATGTATTGTGTGTGAATGTATTGTGTATATGCATGAATTGTGTGGTTTTGTTGTGTGTAGATGTATTGTGTGTGGATGTGCTGTTTGTGGATGTATTGTGTGTTTGTATGTATTATGCGTTGAGGTATTGTGTGTGTGGATGGATGTATGTATGTGTGTATGTATGTATGTATGTATGTATGTATGTATGTATGTATGCATGTATGTATGTATGTATGTATGTATGTATGTATGTATGTATGTATGTATGTATGTATGTATGTATGTATGTATGTATGTATGTATGTATGTATGTATGTATGTATGTATGTATGTATGTATGTATGTATGTATGTATGTATGTATGTATGTATGTATGTATGTATGTATGTATATATGTATACGGAGCTAATAGACGGTAAAGGAAGGACCCGATGGGGGAATGGACCTATACAGGAAGCCCGTTCCACGTCACTGGTCCAAATAGCAGAAAAGGATGTCGCTGTAATATTGCTGTAGTCTAAAGGAATGGTTAGGTGATCGTGGGCAGCAGAGCGAAGGAGACGGCGCCCACAGTAAACAGACACCTACCCCGATGAGCACGAGACCAAAAACAAGATCCGGAATTTAGATGGACTGGGAAAGGGAAGCGAGTGCATGACCTCATGCTTAAAGTGTTTAAAGTGTGGACGGGTGAAATTGGTCCATGACATCAGAGCAGTCGGATAGCAAGAGGGACAGCTTAGTCTAATTGGAATGCCTCCCCGCCTGCTAAACCTGGATTAATATACTGCTACTACTGCTGCTGCTGCTGTTGTTAGTATTGCTGCTATTGCTACTGCTGCTGTTACTTCTGCTACTGCGGATACTATTGCTACTGCTGCCGCTGTTGCTACTGCAACTGGTGATACTGCTACAACTGCTGCTGCATCGGTGCTGCTTCTGCTGCTGTGCCATTGGTTCTAATTTCGTGATGAAGCCAACGAAGTCAGTCTTGAGTCATGACATCCGAAACTCGGGTTGGCATGATATGTAGGCTACGTGACTTAAACGTGGCCTGATGCATATTATATCCTTCTGCTAATTTGTTTAGTTTTCAATTTACTGCATTTATAATGCACTCTGGTTCAGTGAGACGAATTGTAAGGATTCAGAACGACTTTTGTCGATGGTCGTTGAACGGAGTCCGCACAGCAATCACGAAGCCGCAATCGTTGGTTTACATAACAGCACGCTGCCAACAGAACTGTGCAGCGCACGGTGTGGCTTGTTGACATTTGATGCAGCTGTAGGCATTCTTATTTCATTTAGCGCATTTGATTTGCTTGTTTTGCCTCGCGTTTACCTGCCCTGTCTGCCTTGCACTGTCTTGCATTACTGCTCTCTGCCTTGTTGTCGTTGTTCGCCCTACAATGCTTTGATTTGGTCTGCCTTGCCTTCCCCTGTCTTGCCCTCTTTTGGCATGTAATCCATTGCCGCTGCATGCCATCAATAATAATATTGCTTTTGCTTGTTTTGCCTTGCTTGTCATCCACTGCCATTGCTTGTTTTGCCTTTATTTTTCCACCCTGCCTTTACTGGTTTTCCTTAGTTTTTCCTTGGCTTGCGTGCCTTACCCTCCCTTGACTAACGTGCCTTGCCTTCGTTTTCATGCGTGCGACACTTAGAAATGTCTGCAAAGAGCAGACATTGTCTTTGCGGGTTTCATTGCCTGGTAAGCGGTTCTTCGGACACCATTTGTCTGGCAGCAGAAGCGTCCTTTTCGCTTAGATCTTCCATCATTTATGCGCCGGTCACGTATGCTGACGGCCAATTGGCGCTCAGGGAATCGAACCGGCGGCGCTCAGATGAAAGCCAGAGCGCATTAGCAGTTGGCCACCGGAAGGAAAAATCAACCGACGTCCCACGTGACGTGGTCTCCGGGTCACCGAGGGGTCACCGAGGGTCACGTTGGCTTTTGACAGGTAAAGCCTGGATGTAGACGATACCATTGTTGCCGGATTGTGCTACTCACTCAAGGGTTATCAATAATTGCTGGTACTGTTGGTTGCAACGGACTGCGGTTCAAGCCCCAGGCTGGGAGTTGACACTCAGAGATTTAGATATCTCTGGCTAGCACGCATTGGACGCGGTGGCGCAAGCTGCTGCGGAGCGACCTTGGGCAAGTTGCTTACCCATCATTGTCTGTGTTGAAGGCAACAGGAAACCACCTCACTCATCTCATTCCCAGGTGCGTAAAACCAATGAACATGCCTTCGGGCAGAGAACCATCATCATCAGGGGCAGCCATGAATTTTTAACGTTAAATATCTTCTTCAGTCGTACATGTAGGCTACTGTATCGTAGCCTGTCGCCTCAACGTAGTAGTAATCAAAGTATAAATTTATATAGCGCCCGTCAATGAAATTCCTCATTGGTTGCTTACATGTACGTCTCTTGCACATCATTCTGTTTTAGAGAGCGTGCGGATCGCGTTTCGAAACCGATGTTGATTTACTTCAGAGATGTAAGTCTTGAGCTATATGAATAACACGGTCCCTGCACGGGGACCTAGCTGGCGTGGCATCAATTCAAATTGGCAGCTGTGGTAATATTAATCATTCATAAATGAACCATGGTGGTCCAGGCTAAGATCGGGAGCCAGTGAAGGTCATGAGTCATGCATATGTGGATGTGGATATGTGTGAGTAACGAGGAGGTCACGATAAGTCTCGCCGGATCCGTATTGTTCATTTATAAATAAGCAGGGTCAAGGTCACTAGTATAAAACGCGGTCGACGTTGAATGTATGGCAACCTGCAAGCCTCCGTCTTTCCTAATTCCTACTGTTCATTTTGCAGTTGTCCCTACGGAATAGAAGGCTGAGTTATCTTTATAGGTCACCGGGTTTCAAACCCGCTTTCAGCTGATCGCGGTGGTGTAGTGAGTATGCTTATTGCCTTGCAGCAGGAGAGTTGCAGGTTTGAATTCACCTCTGCCGTCTCGTAGGGATCTTGGGCAAGTCTTTCACTCGTAATTTCTCGCGCGCTTCGGCGTGAAACTCCGATGCAGTGTCCGCGCTGTTGTCGGGAGCGCTTTTGAGTAGAAAACTTGAAAGGGCGCTATAATATAATACAATAAGTGCGCATACATACATGCTACCGTTCAACCTTTTCCCCACCCAAGTACAGCCACACTGATAATAACCACGAGGGGCAACCACGAGACAAAAAGTCAAGAGCATCAAATTTTGTCTGGCGACGCTATAGTCTCTGCCTCGATCAGACATTTTGCTTATAGAAGAACGGTCGCCTGACTGCGTGGTTGAAACAGAAGAGAACGTCAGATGACGTCTGTCGATATTCGATGGAGTGGGGGGGGGTTGTTCTTTGGAGGTCCGCTGCCTAGCAACCGTGCCAGTGGCATGTCGTTCCACTTCTGTTGGCATTGCGATGGCGAGGGAGGAAGGGAGGGAGGATGCCACAGACGAATGATCCGATACCCTCCCATCGACGACGTCACGTGCAACGACGTCTTTACCGAGATAATGACCAGAGTTTTTGTCCGTCTTCACCAGGGAAGAAGCTGCAGGATGGTCAGAGGCATACCCACTGATCCACCCACCCATCCATCCGACCACTTACTCTCTCCGTCCCTCCTTCCGTTCATCTGTTTTTTCATCCATCCATCCTATTCAAGCCATCTATACATCCACCCATCCGTCCGTGACTCCGTCCATCCATCCATTCAATAAACAATAGCAAATCAATGCATCAATTCATCCATCCACCCATTCATCCATCCACTCATCCAATATCCGATTCATCCCTCTATCCACCCTTCCATTCTCCTACCTATCCATCCATCCATTAATTCATCCATCCATCCAGTAACGCATCCATCCACCCATCCTTCCACACGTTCACACCCATCCATCCATCCGTCCATCCTTCCAATAAGCAATAGCCGATCCATCAATCCATCAATTCATCCACCCATCCATCTATCCATCCGTCCGTCCATCAGTCCATCCAATAACCGATCCATCCATACATACAACCAATCGCCCTAAATCCATCACTTTGACCCTGACAAGACCGAGTTAAGCAAAGTGCTCCGGCTTCTAATTCTCTTTCGTTCATTTCGATTTTCCTCCCATAATGCGACTGAAAATATGACAAAAGCCGATGCTTTTAGGCCTATACCTCGCTGCTAGGCCTACTTTGCCCCTGCGTCCTCCCAGGTCTTTCTTCCATCCTTCCATCCTTTTATCCTTTCGTCCTTCCATCCTTCCGTCCTTCCGTCCATCCATCTGTGATGGCGTTGACCAGTGGTTTTACCATGTCACCGGTAAATAGAATAATATTGGGGCTTTTATCGAAGTGCGGCGCAATAACAATTGTGGCCTCGACACAGATAAATTTTGATTACCAGAATAAAGCCACAGTGGTCACTTCTGGGCGGAATTCGTCTGAGTACAGCTGATGCATTCGGCGGTGCAGAACGTGCCTGCAGGTTAATCAATCAATCAGTCAGTCAATCAATCAATCAGTCAATCGGTCTATCAGTCAGTCAATCAGTAAATCAGTCAGTCAATCAATCAATCAGTCAATCGGTCAATCAGTCAGTCAATCAGTAAATCAGTCAGTCAATCAATCAATCAGTCAATCGGTCAATCAGTCAGTCAATCAGTAAATCAGTCAGTCAATCAATCAGTTAGTCAATCAATCAGTCAATCAATCAATCAATCAGTCAATCGGTCAATCAGTCAGTCAATCAGTAAATCAGTCAGTCAATCCATCAGTTAGTCAGTCATACTGTCAGTCTGTGATTGTCATTTCATCAATCAGTCTGTCAATCAGTCAATTTGTATGTCAGTTATTCAGTCATTCACTAAATCTGCGAGTCACTCCGTCATTCAATCAATCTGCAAGTCATTCAATCATTCACTTAGCCAGTCATTCAGTTAGTCAGTCAGTCATTCAGTCAATCTGCAAGTCATTCAATCAGTCAATCTGAAAGTCAATCATTCCGCCAATCAGTCGGGCATTCAGTCAATCCGTAATTCATTCATTCAATCAATCATTCAATCAGTTGGTCCACCAATAAATTAATCAATTTATTATTTGACTGATTTTTTGATTAATCAAATCGACTCGGTCATCGTCCATAGCATGTCAGTCAAATATTTTCAGCATAACACAATGAACCTGCATGTTATTATTTTTAAAAACCCTTTCTATCGCTCCGCTTGTGGTTCAGTCTGTTCACTAACAGTTCTGTTGAAAAAGACCTTACAACGCAAACGCAAAGTGGAATTTCCTAATATTATGACGGATGGGTGGGCAATCATTGCAGCATGAATTGCAAGGGCTTAGGTCTCCTCAAGCAACTACTTTAGGCG